>JAJEJO010052746.1:0-144579 GCA_020662805.1 Glaucomys volans | reverse complement strand
TGATCCTACATTAGGGGACATGATCTACAAAAATCACTGTGTAAGTGTGATTAGTAAGGGATGTAAATGAGCATAATTATATGTAGAATTAATTTCTTTATTTCACTATTTTGTAACACTTTATTTACTGACTCTACACTAAACAGTGTCATGTATAGGAATATTTGTGGAAATAGGTCCAGATTTTTGGTCTCAAGGGCCAATAACTCATGCAGGAATTTGAGCACACTGTTTCCAACCCTATTCCAAGTATTGTGGAAGATGGACAAGTTGGTTAAATTCTGGGTTCAAAGAGCTTACAAATTTATGGACAATTCAAATAAACATGAGGCAATATATAAGTCAAGTTACTGCAGAAGAGTTAAAGCATTAAATTTACTACATGAAATAATTTGGAGTGGACCTACTAACCTTTGTCTTATGAAAAATTAGGAAGTAAATTAAAGTTACCTTGACCTTTGCTCACCTTCTGTATATGATTTGTTGGTGGTGGTGGTGGAGTTGTTCTGGAGATGGAGTCTCAGTAGGTTGCCCAGGCTGGGCTTGAACTCTGGGTTCAAACAATACTCTTTCCTCAGCTTGCCGAGAAGCTGGTATTTCAGGCACACCCCTCAGTGCTCTGCTGGGCTTTATAGTTGTATCTAACATTAGGATAGATTTTGGCACAATCACAAAAGCATGGATTTTAATTCACTCTAATTCATTCTTCAGCACTTCCCCCTCCCCATTTATCCCTTCCCATGCACCCCTCCCTGTCTTCTGCTGATGTTCTGTGATTTATTTAGTTTTTTTTAGGGTCTTGTCCCTATGCATGATGTTGTGATCCACTGTTCTATATTTATGCATACACATATGAAAGTGTGGTCAGGTTCATTCTACTCTTCTTTCCTTTTCCCATCCCTCTTTCCTTCATCAATCTCCTTCATCTATTCTGCTGATCTGTCCTCTATTTTGATGAAATTTGCTCTTCCTTATTTTCTTTTCTTTCTCTCTTTCTTTATTTCTCCCCCACCCCACACACTTTGCATTACCATATGCTAACAAAGAAAACATTTCCCCTTTGACTTTTTCAGTCTGGTTTATTTCACTTATCATGATAGTTTCCAGTTCCATCCATACTGGCAAATACCATGATTTCATTCTTCTTTATGGCTGAGTAATACTCCATTGTGTATATTTGCTACATTTTTTATCCATTCACTGTTGAAGAGCACTTAGGTTGGCTCCATAGCTTGACTACTGTGATCTGTGCTGCTACTGTAAACACTGATGTGCTTGCATCACTGTGGTATGCTGCTTTAAAATTTTTTTTATACATACTTAGGAGTGGAATAGCTGGGTCATATGGTGGTTCCATTCTTGATGTTTGAAGGATCTCAGGATCTCCACACTGCTTTCCAGAGGGTTCACACTAATTTGCAGTCCCACCAGTGTTTGAGTGTACCTTTCTCCCCACATCCTCCCCAACATTTATTATTTGTATTCCTTTTTTAAAAGAGTTTTAAGAGGGTTTTTTTTTTTTCAATTTAAATTATTTTTACAAACTTCATTTTGATTCATTGTATACAAATGGGGTACAACTTTTCATTTTTATGGTTGTATACAATTTATTTGTATTCTTGGTCATTGCTATTCTGGCTGAAGTGAAATGAAATTTCAATGTAGATTTGATTTGCATTTCCTTACTTGCTAAAGGCATTGGACATTTTTTTGTATGTTTGTTGACCATTTATATTTCTTCTTTGGAGAAGTGCCTGTATAGTTTATTGGCCCATTTATTGATTGGGTTATTTGTTGGGTTTGTTTTGTGTGTGTGTGTGTGTGTGTGTGTGTGTTTTAAGGTTTTTGAGTTCTTCATATATTCCGGATACTAATACTCTATCTGAGAAGCTGATGAAAAAAAAAATTTTCTCCCATTCACTAGGCTCTGTCTTCACACTCGTCTTTCCTTTGTTGTGCAAGAGCTTTTTAATTTGATGCCATCACACTTAAGTTGTTTTTTATTTTGTTTTCTGTGCAGTGAGAGTCTTGTTAAGGAAGTTGGTTTCTGTGCTATTGTGCTGGAGTGTTGGGCCTACATTGTTTTTAACAGATGCAGGGTTTCTGATCTGTTTCCTAGGTCTTCGATCCACTTTCAGTTGAGTTTTGTGCAGGGTGAAGGAGAGGGGTTAAATTTCATTCTAGTACATACAGATTTCCAGTTTTCTCAGCACTATTTGTTTAAAAGGCTATGTTTTCTCCAACACATGCTTCTGACACCTTTGTTCAGTATGAGATAACTGTAACAATGTAGGATTGTCTCTGTGTCTTCTATTCCATTGGTCTTTCATGCCTGTTTTGGTACCAATACCAAGCTGTTTTGTTCCAATAGTTCTGTTGTATAATTTTAGAGCTCTGGTATTGTGATGACTCCTACTTTATTCTACTCACTAAAGATTGCTTTAGCTATTCTGAGTCTCTTATTTCTTCTAAATGAATTTCATAACTGCTTTTTCTAGTTCTGTGAAGAGTACATTGGAATTTTGATGGGGACTGCATGAACCTGTATAGAGCTTTTGGTAATATGGCCATTTCTACAATATTATTGTTGCCTATTCAAGGCAAAATTTATTCATCATCTAAAGTCTTCTTCAATTTTTTTCTTTAGTCTTCTATAGCTTTAATTGTAGAGGCCCTTCACCTTGTTTGTAAGATTGATTCTTATGCATTTATTTATTTATTCATTTACTTATTTTGAGGCCATTGTGAAATGGAATAGTTTTTATAATTTCTTTTTCAGAAGATGCATCATTGAAGTGTAAGAATATGATTGATTTTTGAGTATTGGTCTTGTACCCATTACTTTGCTAATTCATTTATGAGCTCCAGTAGTCTTTCTCGTGGTCTTCTAATATGGATCTTATCATCAGCAAACAGAAAAAATTTAAGCTCTTCTTTGTTTTTATTTATTTGTTTTTTACTTTTAAAGACTGCATTTTGATTTATTGTATACAAATGGGGTACAACTTTTCGTTTCTATGGTAGTGCACCATGTAGATTCACACTATTTGTGTAATCATACATGTACATAGAGTAATGAAGTCTGTCTCATTCTACCATCTTTCATAACCCCACCCCTCCTCCCTCTCAGTTCCCTTTACATAATCTAAAGTTTCTGTATTCTTCTCTCATCCCCCATCCCCCTACCCCCATTATGTATCATCATCCACTTATCAGGGAAAACATTTGGCCTTCGGTTTTTTGGACTTGGCTTATTACATTTAGCATGATATTCTCCAATTCCATCCATTTATCTGCAAATGCCATTATTTTATTCTTCTTTATGGCTGAATAATATTCCATTGTGTGTGTGTGTGTGTGTGTGTGTGTATATATATATATGTATATACGTATATATATATATATTTATATCACAGTTTCTTTATCCATTCATCTATTGAAGGGCATTTTGGATGGTTCCACAATCTAGCTATTGTGAATTGAGCTGCTACAAACATTGATGTGTCTGCATTTCTGTAGTATGCTAATTTTAAGTTCTTTTGGTATAAACTGAGGAGTGGGATAACTGGGTCTAAAGGGGGTCCATTCCAAGTTTTCTGAGGAATCCCTATAAGATTTTCTATCTTAATTGGAGTATAAATTTCAAAATACTTTCTGATGATCCTCTGGAAATCCAGAGGATTTCCATCCTCTGTGGTGATATTTCCTTTTTCATATCAAATTTGTTAATTTGAATGTTTTCTCTCTCTCTTTTTGGTTTGTTTGTGTAAGGCTTTGTCAACCTTGCTTATTCTTTCAAAAAAGTAACTGCTTCTTATTGATCCATTGTATATTTTATTCTCACTTTTATTAATTTTGTCTCTGATTTTATTTCCTCTCTTCTACTGATTTTGGTGTTGGCTCATTCTTCTTTTCTAGTACCATGTGATATATTGTTAGATTATTTGTTCAGTATCTTTCTATTCTTTAGATATATGAACCCAATGCTGTAAACTTTCCTCTTAGAACTGACTTCAGAGAACTATCCCAGGGATTTTGATATGTTGTATATCATTATTCTCATTTACTTCTAAGAATTTGTTTTTTATTTCTCTTTTTATTTCTTCTGATATCCATTCATCATTCAAAAGTGTATTATGTAATCTTCAGGTGTCAGAGTAGTTTCTGTTTTTTATCTTACTATTGATTTCTAATTTCATTACATTATGATCTGATGGAATACAGTATTATCTTTATTTATTTGTTTTTGCTAAGATTTGCTTTGTGCCCTGAAATATGGTCTGTTTTTGATAATGCCCCATGTGCTAATGAGAAGAAATTGTATTTTTTAGTTCTGAAGATCTTTACTTAGTTGATGTCTGGTGAGATAGGTGAGTTAAAGTCACCCAGTATTATTGTACTGTGGTCTATTTGATTCTTAACATTGAGAAGGGTTTGTTTTGTGCATGTAGATACACCATTGTTTTGGGTGTTTCATTTTCAATCATTATATCTTGTTTTTGTATGATTTCCTTAAGCATTACGAAGTTACCTTCTTTATCTCTTCTGATTAATTTTGGCTTGAAGTTCACTTTATGATATAAGAATAGCTACCCCACTTTTTTATGAGTACCATTTGCAGATTATGTCTTTTTCTATCCTTTCAACTTCAGTCTGTGGTTGTCTTTGCCTATGAAGTGAGTATCTTACAGACAGCATATTATTGGCTCTTGCTTTTTAATTCAACTTGTGTCTTTTGATTGAAAAGGTTAGACCACTTACATTCAACATTATTATAGATAGATGATTTTTATTTCCTCCCATTTTTGATTTATTTCTAATGTTTAAATCAGACTTGCTTTTCTAAGTGACTATTCTTCTAAAGTAATTCCTCCCTATGTTTATTTTTATTCTTTTTTCTTCATGAAATATTTCATCAAGTGTAGTACAGACTTCCTGGTTATGAATTCTCTTAATTCTTATTTATTATGAAAGGATCTTATTTCATCTTCAAATCTGAAGCTTAATTTTGGTCAGTGTAGTATTCTTGGTTGGCATCCATTTTCTTTCAGATCTCGGTATATATTATTTGAAGCCCTCCTAGATTTTAGCATCTGGGTTGAGAAATCAGATGAAATCCAGATTAGTTTATCAATAAATTTGATCAGCTATTTTTCTCTTGAAGCTTTTAAAATTATATCCATATTCTGTATGTTAGGAATTTTTTTTTATAATGTGTCTTGGAGAGGACCTATCTTGATTTTGTGTATTTAGAGTCCTTTATGCCTCTTGTATTTGAATTTCCATCTCATTCTTAAGTTTTGGAAATTTTTCTGATATTATGTTATTGAAAAGATTGTGGATCCTTTTATTTGTGTTTCAGCACCTTCATCTACCCCCATGGATCTTAAATTAGGCTTCTTGATGTTATCCCAGATTTCTTGAATACTCTGGTCATGGTCTGTTAACATATTTTCTTTATGATCAACTTTATTTTCAAGATTATATATTTTGTCTTCAATGCCCCCAAATTTTATCTTCAAAGTAGTTTAATCTATTGATGATGATTTGCATTGAATTAATTTGGTTTATTGAGTCTTTCATTTCCAGGATTACTGTTTAGTTTTTTTCAGAATCTCTCTCTCTTTTTTGAAGAGATCTTTAACTTCCTTTATTTTTCAATTGCACTCCTTACATCTTCTTTTAGTTCATAGAACATTTTCACATGAACTTTCTAAATTCTTTCTCTGACATATTCTCCACTGTTTCTGATGGCGTAAGTTGTTAAGTATCATGGGCTATTTGCAATAGTTTTTAGCCTTGGTTTGTCATATTGTTTGTATTTCTCTCTGTATATTAGGATGTTTATCAGTTCTTCTTTGAAGTAAGGGATTACTTTTTGAGCTTCTTTCTCTTAAAGCCTGGGTTGGTCAAATATCCAGATATTGATACTTTAAGTCAGTGTGTGACCTCTGCTGATCCTAATATCAGCACTACCTTGAGAGATGCCACTGAACCCTATTTAGTATAATCACTTCAGAGCCAAGGCTTGTACTGTTCAAACTCATGAGAAATGAAAATCTACTTGATACTGTTCCCCAGAGTTCTTCAAATGCAGGTTTAAACTGTAGTAAAGATCTAGAATAGATCAAAAATTAATTATTAAATGTATTAAATTGTTATTACCATAAATGAGGGCTAAAAGAGGGGGGGAGAAGAAAGATTGGGCAAAAATGAGAGAGGGGAGACAGACCGAGAGAGAGGAGAAAGAGAATAGAATATATTAATACACTGTAACGTGGAAAGGAGAAATAGACGGATAGTGGATATTCGAGGTAGTAGCAGATAATGCATGAAGTTGAGTAGGGGGTAAAAGAGCAAGTATAAATTAGAGCTAGTAAAGCAAAGAAAGATTGATTCCACTTACTGCTTTAAACCATTAGATAAAATACATTTAAATGGGTTGCAACTACAATATTGGCTATTATAGTAGCAACAAACAATCAAATTAAAGAGTAATTTATATGATCAAAGTTGACATTAAAATTATGTTTTTAAATGGGTAAACTTAAGAGATTTTCCGATCCTACTTTCTCTCTGTTGTCCCTCACCCTTTTCTCCCCACTGGTCCACATTTGGGGTTAAGAGACACCACTTATTTTATACTCTGGTAAGTAACTGATCTTCAAGTCTCTCCAGGTCTCAGATTTTGTAACATGGAGGCTTACAGCACTATTTTGTCACCCGCCTCTCAATTCTGCTTTTCCTTACAGCCTCTGTTCTGTGTTGTGAGGAAACAGGGACTTGCTGCCTAGCTCACTTCCACCATTTTCTCCACCACTAAACCCCATGTGTTAATATATGAAAAAACTTATATATAAATAAAGGGAAGAAATTTAGAGTGCCATATTTGGAGATTACCTACCACATCAGAAAAGTCAAATTCTTCAGCAGTCCTTAGTGGACTTCAAGGAAACAGCACAATCACTGGGAAATGTGAGGATTCTGTTGGTTTCATGTGCCAACTCACAGAAAAGGAAGTCTTTTAATAAGGAAAAAGGAAACAGATATTTGGTAGAAATCTAGCAATGTTAGTTTGATGTATAATATTTGTATGTAGTTTGTACATTGGATTCTTATTGCTTAATATTCTTCATTCACCTGTGTTTCAAATGAAGTAATATACTTACGTTTGTTCCAATAGAGATATCCCAAATTCTCTTCTAATGGTGGTACCTGTGTTAATCAGGGTTCTCTAGAGGAACAGAATCAACAGGAATATAATTATAAAAAGGGGATTCATTAGATTGACTTACAGGACCAGAAGCTGAATGTTCCACAATGACCATCTGAAGGTTGGAGAGGTGGAGGAACCAGTAGCTGCACGATCCAAGAGGCTGATGTCTCCAAACAGGAGGGATCAACGGTGCTGTTTTAGTCCAAGAACAAAGACTTCTGGAAGCTCCCTGGAGAATCACTGGCAGAATCCACTTTGGAAGAATGGTGAGCACAGCAGCAATCAAGAACCTGCTGAAGAAGAATAGAGCTTGCATCTGCTTCTGCTTCTTTGTTCTTCCAACTTTTATTCTGTCCAAGCCACCATCCTATTGGATGGTGCCACCTACCCATTCTTAGGAAGGGTCTACACTTCAGTTCCCTATCCACATGCCAATCATTCTTAGACACACCCTCATTGACACTCCCAGAAGCCTCTTAATTATGAGCATTTCTTAATCCAATCAAGTTGACAATTCAAATTAAACATATTTTACCCAATTAAAATTTAAGGTGTATAATCTTGGTTATATGTAATCTCTCCAGCAGGACCATTTATAGTTCCTGGCTGTCTGCCTTTTTCCTACCAAAACAGTAAATTACATGCAACCAAAACATGTACAATGTTAGAGAAGAAAAAGATTAGCTATTATAAATGCCTCCATCCAAGAAAAGATAAAGTTAAGAAAATAAAATAGAATTTAGCAAATAAAAGTCTGAACAATTCTCACATCCTGCCAACCAGGAATGACCAAGACTAAGGGCTTTGACTAAGCTTTCAGCTTATCTTTTGCTCCCTCTCTCAGTTTCTGTGTCCTCTGCCCTGCAAGACAAGGTACATACCTGACACTCGAGTTCTTCTATAGTTTTCAGAATCACTGCCTGTGCTTGTGCAGGAGTGTGGGGTTGTTTGGTAGCATTTTTAGTGTAGCAGTGACACCACACCAGTGTGCAGTCCACAATAGGAGTTTGATCAACACACACTTCTGTTAGAACATTAGAAAGTTACACTTATGTCTTCAGGGTCCCGCAAGTTTAACTATAACTAAAGGTTTTATCTAGTCAAAGTTTTTAACTTGGAATATTCTATCAATTGGCCTTTATATTCTGATCATTTCCCATCCCTTACCTTGATGGTCGTTGGCTTAGGGTATTTGTAAATAATATTCTTGGGAGGAAGCCAAACCCTTACTGTCATTTCTGCCCTAAGACTGTCTGTATTTACCACTGTGTACCAGTTTATCTCTTGTTGAGATTTCTGCTTTGCTATCCTCACAATGATTTTATTTGGAGTACAAAAAAATGCTTTTAATTTTTAATTTCTTAGTGCTCCAAATTATAGGATTCTCTGACAATATAGATGTCAAACTGTGGACAGAAAATACTTCTCTTGCCAAAATGGCATTTCTCCCATCTGTGTTTAAAGGCTATCTACTTCTCTCTTAGGTTCATGTTGCTCTTACAGAATTTTCCTAAAGGTGAAATAAGAGCCAGCACCTAAGGTTCTGATCAGTTCCCACTCTTTCCAGTACTACAGCTTCAATCAGCGTATGATTTTCTTCAGAAACTATATCAGGTGAAAATTTAACCCAATGTATTCCACTATACATAAAGTTTGCTTAAACTTTTGGTTTAGTATTTAAAACCTGAATTTTTATTTTTTCCATTTATCCAGTTCCACAATTCAGTTTTTGCTTTGAGATAACCTACTTCTAGTAGCAGCTGTTGAATCAATCAACAAGCTCAGGTCCAACAACAATACATTTTAGCTAATTTCAGCTCATAAAATCCTCAGAAAGGTCAAAGAGAAAAAAAAAATGTTTCAAAGGGAAACAATGTTGTCACACTTGTCACTTACTGCTTATAACATCAGAAACTGGACACTGGAAGCTGCTACCAGTTGCCTCAGAAAATAATCCCCTGTGATTAGATAAACTAGATGATCAGATCTTCAGGCTCAGAGACTGCCTCGCTTCTGCTTTGTATTGAAAAGTTTTTTGGGGACCAGTTTTTAGCTTATGGCCTTTATATTTTTCCTTAAATCAGCTTTATTGGGCCACAATTTACATACATAATGATAAAATGCACCTATTGAACACGTACAGCTCCTTGAGTTTGTGCATTCACACACATTCATGTCACTACTAGCACAAGGAAGGTATGAACATTACTATCACCCCCAAAGAAAAGCTATGCAATAAAATTCTTGCAGCTATAAAAAGGAACAAAATAGACTGTTCAAAGAAGTGCCTGACATACTTTAAGGCTTTTTAAAAAATTGTAAATCTTTTAAAAAATTGTAAATTTTTTAAAAGCTCTAAAATTTATTTGGAAGAATGAAAGACCCTGAGGAGTCAAAGCAATCCTGAGCAATACTGAAGGTATCATAATACCTGTTCTCAAATTTAACAACAGAGCTATTTTAAGAAAAAGAGCATGCATTGACACTAAAACAAACACAGACACCAGTGGAAAAGAAAAGAAGACACAGAGACTAATCCACATAGATCCTGAAAAAAAACATGTTGCAGAAAAGATAGCCATTTTAACAAGTACTGCTGAGAAAACTGGATATGCAGATATAGAAAAATGAAAGGAGATCCATATCTTTTACCTTGAGCAAAACTCAACTCTAAGAATCAGATTAGAAACTCTGCAACTGCTAAAAGAAAATGTAGCTTCAACACTTCAATATATTGGCACAGGAATTTACTTTCTTAACAAGACTCCTACTGTGCAAGAAATAAAATCAAATATCAATAGGTGGAATGACATCTAATTAAAAACTTCTGCACAGAAAAAGGAACAATTAAGCATATGATGAAAAAGCCTAAAGAATGGGAGATCTTTGCTATCTGCTCCTCATGTATGTCATTAATATCCAGAATATGCAAAAATTTTAACTCCAAAAAAATTTATAAGTGGATAAAAGAACTAAACAAACACTTCTCAAAAGAAGAAATACAAATGTTAAACAAATATATGAAAAAAGTGTTCATCATCTCTAGAAATCAGGGAAATGCAAATCAAAACTCCATGGGCTGTACTCCCAGTGGCTCAGGAGGATAAGGCAGGAGGATCACAGTTGAAAACCAGCCTCAGCAACTCAGCAAAGCCCTAAGCAACTTAGTGAAACTCTGCCTCTAAATAAAAAAAATAAAAAAGGGTTGGGGATGTGGCTCAGTGGTTAAGAACACTTGGGTTCAATACTTGGAACCAGCAAAACCAAACAAAACTACACAACACAAAAACTTGAGATTTCATAACACTTTAGTCAGAATGGCAATTATCAAGAATACGAGTAAAACATAAACACTGGCAAGGATGTTGGGAAAGACATACACTCATACATTGTTGGTGGGACTGTAAATTAGTCTGAACACTCTGGAAGCAGTAAGGAGATTCCCCCTAAAACTAGGAATGGAACCACCACATGACCCAGCTATCCCACTCCTTGTTATGTATCCAAAATATCTAAAATCCACATTCTATAAGGATGCAATCACATCAACATTTATACCAATGCAATTCACAATAGTCAAGCTATAAAAAGAATCTAGATGTCCTTAAACAAATGAATAGATAAACAAAAATGGTATGTATACGTAATGGAGTATTACACAGTCATAAATGAGAATGACATTAGGGCATTTGCTGGTAAATAGATAAAACTGGAGACTATCATACTAAGTGAAATAAGCCAGACCCAGAAAGTGAATCATCAAATGTTTTGTCTGATAGGTGGAAGCTGGTACAAAATAAGGGGAAGGAGGAGAAAAGAAAGTGTGGAGGAGAAAGAATTCCAACAAAATGAAATATAGGAAGGGGACTGAGGAGGAGGGAAGAGGGCAGAATTCAGGAAAAACAGTGGAATGAATCTGACCTATCTTTTCTTCATACATATATAAATATATAGCCTCTTTTAAAAAAAAATAAACTAAAATAGATGCAAGAATGATTGTTGAATAAGGGTGTGTATACAATCTGTGGCACCTGGTTTCTCTGCAGTCTTCCTCCTTATTGAAAGCAACACGGTGTAGTGGTAGATAGAACCTAATAGACTCAGCTCAGACTTTAAGGATTGCCACATAGTACTAGCTATGTGACTTTTTAAATTGATTTATTTTTGTAAACCTCACTATCTCTATGTTGAAAAACTTAGTTAATAATACCTGTACAATAAGCTTAATGTAATGATAACATAGGATTAGGCAAATGATAACTAATTTATTGTCCGTAAGAAGTACATTCTCACTAAGTGGTAGCTATGGATACTACATATTTTCTACATTGAAACTATTTCCCCCCTTTTTTGATTTGCAATATTCTCTATATTTGTTTTGAAAAGATATATCAAAGTCTTAAAGTGTCTTGAGTGATACATGGTTTAAATAAATGTAAATAATATTCTGTTAGAATATAGAATATTTCATGAAATGTTCAGGTGTAGAGATAAGAAAATATCTCAAGATTCAATAAGATAATCAATGAGGTTACCTGTTGCCCAGGGAAGCTGTACAGACTGAGAAGAGTAAAGGGTCTCAGACAGAAGTTTGAAAAGTTTCTATTTTAAAGGTCTATTGGGCACAGATAACAAAATATTTGTTAATAAAAAATAACAAAATATTTTTTAAAGAATTAAAAAAGAACTACTACTGAAATATGAAAACAACAACAACAACAACAACTGAATACTGATACCATGGCTGAGAAAAAGATGTTTTAAGAAAGCGAGAGTGGTCAGCCATATCAGATGTGGCTGAAAGTTTTAAACACATGACATAAAAGTAGACATTGATTTCAGGACTGGGAACGTTATTGGTGGCCTTACTACATTAGTATTGTATGAACTTAAGCCAGATGAAAGTAAATTGAGACTGAGTTGGAAATGAAGTAGGATCTATACAGAAAAGATTTAAAAAAATAATGCATGAGTGTACCCTTTTCCCCACATCCTCACCAACACCTGTTGTTGCCTGTGTTCTTAATAAAAGACACTCTAATTGGGGTAAGATGAAATCTTAAGGTGGTTTTGATTTGCATTTCTCTTATGACAAGGGATGTTGAACATTTTTCATAAATCTGTTGATTGCTTGTAGATCTTCTTCTGTAAAGTGTCTGTTCATTTCCTTGGCCCATTTATTGATTGGGTTATTAGTATTCTTGGTGTAAAGTTTTTTGAGTACTTTGTAGATTCTGGATATTAGTGCTCTATCTGAAGTGCATGTGGCAAAGATTTTCTCCCACTCCAAAGGCTCTCTCTTCACATTGCTGATTGTTTCCTTTGCTGAGAAAAAACTTTTAGTGTGACTCTATCCCAATCATTGATTCCTGCTTTTATTTCTTGTGCTTTGGGAGTCATGTTAAGGAAATCTGGTCCTAGGCCAACGTGATGAAGATTTGGACCTATTTTTTCTTCTATTAGGTGCTTGGTCTCTGGTCCAATTCCTAGGTCCTTGATCCATTTTGAGTTGTTTTGTACAGGGTGAGAGATATGGGTTTATTTTCATTTTGCTGCATATGGATTTCCAGTTTTCCCAGCACCATTTGTTGAAGAGGCTGTCTTTTCTCCATTGCATGTTTTTGCCTCCTTTGTCAAATATGAGATACCTGTATTTATGTGGATTTGTCTCTGTGTCCTCTATTCTGTACCATTGATCTACCTGTCTATTTTGGTACCAATACCATGCTGTTTTTGTTACTATTGCTCTGTAGTATAGTTGAAGGTCTGGTATTGTGATACCCCCTGCTTCGCTCTTTTTGCTAAGGATTGCTTTAGCTATTCTGGGTCTCTTATTCCTCCAAATGAATTTCATGATTGCTTGCTCTATTTCTATGAGGTCCATAATTGGGATTTTAATTGGAATTGCATTGAATTTATATAGCACTTTTGGTAGTATGGCCATTTTGACTATATTAATTCTGCCTATCCAAGAACATGGGAGAGCTTTCCATCTTCTCAGATTTTCATTAATTTCTTTCTTTAGTGTTCTGTAGTTCTCATTGTAGAGCTCTTTCACCTCTTTTGTTAGATTGATTCCCAAGTATTTTATTTTATTTTTTTTGAGGTTATTGTGAATGGGGTAGTTTTCCTAATTTCTCTCTCAGAGGATGCATCACTTATGAATAAAAATGCATTGGATTTATGAGCATTAATTTTATACCCTGCTACTTTGTGGAATTCATTTATGAGTTCCAGAAGTTTTCTGCTGGAATTCTTAGAGAAACGAGACTCAGGAATGAAGCAAAATTCTCTAGAAAGCAAGTTCTGGGTGACTAGAATCCATGTGGAAGGTTTGGTATAGTAGCATGACATTTTCTTTAGAAGTCACAAGAGGGAATAAAAAGTAGGGTGCTGACAGAAATGGTACTGAGAAATTAGCTACGGGAAAGTGAGGGATTCTGATAAAGTTCTGATTAGGTTATCAGTAGAGTGGAGGAGTTAAAAAGTGACAGGTGAGTACTAAAAATAACAAGCAGATGAAATAGCATTTCTAGTCAGTAGGAGACCAAATTTACCAGAAGGATGTGATATTGCTGAATAGAATATGGTACCTACCCAAATTTTTTGACCATAAATTGGAAGTATGTTAGTATCTTGACCTTCTCAGAATATTTCTAGCTACAAGGAAGACAAAAATCCCAAACAAACTTAATCATCAAGGCAAATGTATTTTCTCAAATAAAATAACAAACAAATTCCCAGTAGTGCATTACACTAGGGTAGGTTAATCAGTGGTTCAATGTAACTGAAGTTCATACGACTTAACTTTGGTATTGACCTTTTCTATGATGAGCCACAGGGTTATAAGATGACTGCCACAGTTATATGAACCACATGCAAACCTAAAGCCAAAGAAGAGGGGCCATAGTGCCACTGTCTCTTTGTAATTATAAAGAATGTATTACTAGAAGCCTCTCAAAAAAACTTTGTTTCATCAAACAAAACTGCCATATTTCCATGCTTCACCCTCTTTTTTCATCAAGGAGATCAGAAAAACAGGACTGGCTTAATCTAATTAGTACTATTTCTGGGGTTAAATTATCCTCCCATAAATCACTTGGCATGATGAATTGTATTGAATGGAGATTAGGGGAAAAAAAAGAAAATGAGCTCTGTATTAAAGGGAATTGGGAATGACTGCTGTGTAGGCAATATTTATAGTATGATTGGATAAAACTAAGTGACAATTTTGCCAAGTGAGTATAAAGAAAGAACAAAAGATTTGTTCTTTCATTTGGGATTATTTGCAAATGATGATCTAAATGACAGTAAGGGAATTAAAAACCAGCATCATGATGGACATTGAGAAATGGGAAATAGCAACAAGTTGGCTATCTTGAGAATATTAATGCACAAGTATGAAAATATGACTAACATAAGTTTCTGTTGGAAAATGCTTAGAGGTTGTGGTACATTTGAAATTGAGGTTATGAGAACAGTCATCATAAAAGGTGTGAGGTAATATGTAATTGTGGTTTTGATTTTTATTTCTTTGGTGATTAGTGACTTTGAGATCGTTGTCATATATCTGTTGGCCATTTACACATCTTCTTTGGAGAATTGTCTATTCAAGTCCTTTGTCCAAATTTTAATTGGCTTATTAGATTTTCGGATATTATCAATAAGTAAAAGATAGCAAATGTCAGAGATGTGGAAAATTGGAACTCTGTAAAATAATGCAGCTCCTTTGGAAAACAGATTCCTCAAAAATGCCCAAAATTGATCTATCATACCATCCAGCAATCCTACTGCTGGGTATTATCAGTAAGAGTTGAAATCAAGATAATGGAAAGCTATTAGCAGTCTCGTGGTCATTGTAGCACTGTTTACAATATCAAGATGTGAAAACAATTTTAATGTACAGAAAAAATCCAACACACAACAGATGTTATAGTTTGGATATGAGGTGTCCCCCAAAAGCTCACGTGTGAGACAACACAAGAAGTTTTAGAGGAGAAGTGATTGGGTTATGAGAACCTTCAGTTCAATCAGTGATTGGGTTATGAGTTCAATCAGTGAATTAATCCCATGAGGGGATTTACTGAGTGGAAACTAAAGGTGGGTAGGGTGTGGCTGAAGAAAGTTGGTCATTGGGGGAGTGGATATGTATTTAGGGTATATATTTGGGGCACATATTTTGTATCTAATGAATGGAGTCTTTCTCTCTCTCTCTCTCTCTCTCTCTCTCTCTGTCTCTGTCTCTCTCTCTGTCTCTCTTCTCTGATCATCATGTGAGCCTCTTCTCTCTGACACACTTGCCACAATGTTCTGCCTCACCTAGAGCCCAGAGGAATTGGAGCCTGCTATCTATGGACTGGAACCTCTAAAACTGTGAGTCCCCAAACAAATTTTTTCTCCTCTAAAATTTTTCTGGTTGGGTCTTTTAGTCACAGCAGTGAAAAAGCTGACTAAAACAACATGATGTTATTTTGATTTACAAAAGGAAATTCTACAGTATGTGACAATGCGAGAGAAACTTGAGGATAAAATGCATAGTTGAACAACCAGTTACAGAAAGCCACGTGCTGAATGATTCCACTCATGAAGTATTTCAAGTACTCAAAATCATAAGTTCAAATAATAGAATAGCGGCTGTCAGGGCCTAGTGAAAAGTGAAAAGGGAAAGCTGCTAATCCATGGATATAAAATTCAGTTATGCAAATGAATCTATTCTAAGGATTTATACAACAATGTGCTTATAGATAACAATACTGAAGACTAAATCTATTAAAATCTTAGATCTCATAATAAATGTTCCTACCACAATATAATTAAATAATAAAATATCAAGCTTATGAATGTAATAGACTTTCTTGTGTTAATTCTAGCTAATCATGTAACACCTACTTGTAATGATAAAATGTGGCTTTAAAGAATGGTTCATAGGACTCAAGAGTATATTTTTGATAGATTACAAAAATTAGCCTTAGAAACAGGTTTAAACTATTAAATTGTTTTATTAAACAGTTGAGATAACTGCTGAAATGCAGTTATTAAGATTTTGGAAGTATCTTAGGTAATAAAATGCATAATAAATAGAGATGCCATGGGATATATTATAAATAAAAGGATAAAAGTATATAATATGTAGGCCATGAGAAAAAATATTTAATTTAGGAGGACATTAACAAATGCAGTATAGAAATCTGCACCACAATGAGTGATTCTGAATTTTGTCACTAATGAATTGAATGAATTGCCTTGGGGCGATTAGCTCAGTTATAGAGTCCCTGCCTAGCATGCAGGGGGGTATGGGTTCAATCCTAGCATTTTCCTCCCCCTCAAAAAAAAAAATTCTTTAGAAATTGAATGAAATTGATTGAGAGGAGGAGAGTTAGAAATAATAAGAAATAATATTTGATGGACAGATATCATGAAGAGGCCTTTAGTAAGTTGTGTTCCTTTGTGAATATCTATGTTTCTGTTTTCTGTTCATTTCTTTATTTTGTCTTTGTACCCTAGCCACAGTCTTTGCTTCTTAGCATGCTTCCTTGCAGAGTAAGTACTTATGTAGATTAGCTAAAGCAACATGAAAAGCTGCCAAAGCTGTTATTAGAGTCAGAATCTACTTTACAGCTGTGTGTCTCCATCAGAGTTGACTGACTGACCTTTTTTAGGTTTATGTGTCCCTGGATGGCAAGTCTTTTTTATGCAAAAATATCTATTGGCTGAGCACCATGGTTCATAAACAGAGCTGCCCCCTACTTGGGATGCTTGGTTTTCTTTCCTTTATCTAAAAGCCTTGAGGCTAGTATTGTCTTCAAAGCTGAGGGATAAGCCAGTTTCACTGAGTAGTTCAGCTTGTGGATGCATCAGTAAAGTTTTAAGCCAAGGTACATTTAATTATTTATGAACTTTAGGTTTTTAAAGTTCTTCACCTAGGGAAAGAAATCTATTCTACTCCTACTGTTCTTAGACTGAAAAAGGAAAGAATAAGTAAACCACACAGGAAAAACATTAAAACAAGGATGAGTCTTCTAAAAATCCAATAAATTTTACATAGTAGTTTCTGTAATACCTGAAATAGAGAACAAAATTTCTACATTAAAAAAGTAGATTTTTCTGAATTCACCTCATCATTTTTCGTATTTGTATCATTTTTACTACTTTTTTACTTCAGGAAACTTGAATTTATTCAATTCAGCAATGACTTAATAATGGCTTCTAACACAGAGAGCTCTAGGAAGATGCATTGATAAGTAAAAATTATTTGTCCAAATCTTCAGGAGTGATTTGATAGTAAGCTAGTGCAGTATTTTTTTCATTTGTTTAAGCTCTTTAGATTTTGTTCCAAACATATCTTCTTAACACATAGGTCACAATAAAAATTATATTTATTTTTTCTAGACAGTCACATTATCAAAAAGGCATCTCATGATGATTCAGAGATGTCTTTATTCTTTCTTGGTGCTTCTTGCCATTGCTTTCCATTTATCTCTTTCTCTTAAGAGTTCTGTAAGTAATGTATGTTTGTATTGGCAAATTTCTTTCTACTGATTCTTTAATCAGCTTGTTTTATTTTCTTTGCATTCAATGAATATTTTATACTTCTACTAACTTAAATATACCTTATACATTTTGTTGATTTGCTGAGCTATCAGGTCATTAATGAAAGCAGGAGGAAGGTAAATAGCTAACTGCTTTGCTTGGAAGAGCCCACATTTTCTGGTCCTTAGGGTATAAGGAAGATCCATCTGTTTGTCAAACAAATGCCAGATGAAGTAGCACACTAAATAGCTCAGATTTGAGGCCCAGAGTGTTGTAAATAAGAATAGGTATTGTTTTGTGCCAGAAATAGTAGAGAGAACAGATTACAAAGTATATGATATCTTAATAATATGTTTCTAAGTGAGTCATCACCAACTATTTCCACTGTGTCTGCTATTACCTTTAGAAATTAAATTTTTATCCTATTTTCTGAAATTAAAAAAGTATTTGTCATAAAAGTTTTAGAAACTACAAATTAAGAGCAAATTTCAAATACCCCATCACCATAACTTGCTGCATGCAGAAGTAGAAATGTATATATGTACACATGAACTGCAGTATAAACAGCCATTTAAAAATTCTTTGGGGGGGAAGAATTGAATTTCAGTGGATTAGACAATGGGAAATGAAGGGGAGGGTGGGGCACAGGAATAGGAAAGACAGTGGAAAGAATCTGACAGGACTTTCATATGTACATATATGAATTCTCCACAAATCTCTACATCATGTAAAACCACAAGACTGGGATCTTAGTTAGAACAGGATACACTCCATATTTGTATAAATATGTCAAAAATACACTCTACTCTCATATATATCTAAAAAGGACAAATAAAATTTTTAAAAATATTCTTTAACGTATTTTGTTTTGTTAATTGTTTTAAGCAGAATGAGTTTTATAACATATAGTGTTCTGTGTAAGAGTATTATTTAGTCAAACATATATAGTTAATGGCTTATTTCTAGTTCACCATTTTAATAAAAACTGCTAAAAAGAATATTCTTGTGCACATAATTTTCCTAGAACTCATGGTTTAGGCTACATTATTTTAAATCATAATATTAGGTTAAGTATGTAACTCTCACTTCCACAAATACATAGAAATTATTTATGAAGCATTAAAGCCATTTCAGGCTATTAAAAAAATAGAAAATATTTAGGAAATCTCAAAAGAAAATAAAATCTGTGCCCCAAAAAGTGCTGGGATCAGAAAGAGGAATGTAGTCTAGAATTCAATCCTTGTAAACAGACAGAAATTTAGTAGAACTCCCATAGGCTAGCTTCATGGAAATAGTTGGTAAAAATTTCCCTGTTTGTAGAAGAAACAGTCTTCATATGTGGTAGAGTGTAAAAAGAGGCTCAATTCAGTATGGATCCTGGCAAAGACATAGGCTGTTCTGAGGACAGGGACACCATCATTTTTGTTCTGAACACTTTACATCGATTCATTTCTGAGGTTTGGATCCTCAGATTGAAATAACCTCAGAAAATACTGCACAGGGATGGATGATCTTGTGGAAAAAAGAAACGTTACAGTGCAAGATGAATTTCAAGCTAAGATTTACTAAATTAAAGGGCAAGATGTTTCTGTTCTATATAATTGCACAGGGTGGGAATTTTAGTTTGACACATAAATTGTTCAAAGACCTGGACCTGGGATTGTTCTTCCATTTTTAGTTCTTGGGTTCAGAGGTTGCTCTTATCCATCTAGAAGGCCCATGAAGAGTGGAGAGGGCTTGGGAATCATGCACAGGAAACTCAAAAGCCATTGTAGAAGTCAGATTACTCGGATTCTCTTAGTAGACATCTAGGAGTCTTAGACTCCAACTAATTCTGAAATAAATATGTTTATTGTGTTTATTAGCAGATAACAGTATAATGTAAAAATGAATTAAAATTTTAAAATTAATTACATAATAACTGGTGAAGTGGATTTTAATAAAAAAGTTTTAGAGCAACCTTGGGTATATGCAAACATCATTAGTATACTGAAATGTAAAACTGAGTAAATCACTCAGAATTCAAGAACAGAGAGAGAGACCTGAGCCCAGTGGTATGTGATTAAATTTCTCAGAGCAAAAGGGGGAGGTAATTGAGGAAAGAAAATTCAAACTCAGAATGGCTAAAGTTTTTGAGAATCGAAGATAGCCAAGGATACTAAATTAATGAATAATGAATCAGAGCAACAATAAGAAAAAAAATAAAACACAATTTAATACATTCTAATTAAGCTACTTAATGGCAAGGAAAAATAGAAAATCTCAAAACTCCTAAAGAAAGAGAAAGTGCACCAATAGAAGAAGAAAGCTGAATTATAGCAGATATCATCTATACTTTTAAAAAGTCAGAAGAAAATATAATTTTACTTTAAAACTGATAAAAGAGAATTTATTTCAACCAATAATTTTCTACCCAGCCCAACTTAACTAAAAAAATGAAATTAAAATAAACACATGTATAAGCAAAACATGATGAGGAGCCTAGTAGCTGTGTGAGGTCTAGCGGAAAGAAAATGAAAATGAAAAGAATACAGAAGCAAAGCATGAAAAGAAAGAAGAAACTGTGGAAAAACTGGCTAACAAAGTTGTTAAATACAAAGAAGTGTAAGATTAGAAGGAGAAGAAGATGGAAGCAGCAGCAATTGGGGGAAGGAGATAAAACGCATTCCTGTGCTGGGTGTGAAATTTGTCAGAAAATATAAAATGTCATTAAATTTCTTTGGTATTTTAGAGTAATTAATGAGGATAGAAATAGAATGTATAACTTAATGAATTAAAAAGAGGAAGATCTGGGTGTGGAGTTGCACATCTGTAATCCCGGTAGCTTGGGAGGCTGAGGCAGGAGGATCACAAGTTCAAAGCCAGTCTTAGCAAAAGCAAGGTGCTAAGCAACTCGGTGAGACTCTATCTCTAAATAAAATTCAAAATAAGGCTGGGCATGTGTCTCAATAGTTTTGTGTCCCTGATTTCAATTCTAGGTACAAAAAAAAAAAAAAAAAAAGAGAGAGAGAGCTTATAAATTCAACAAAAACTAAAAGGAAAACACATGAAGTAAGAACAACATGTTATATATACAAGCTTACAAAAGTAAGACACATACATGGTAACATTGGTAGCCACAGAAAAGAGAGAACAATTTTAAAAGAATCTGAGATTGGAAATGTAAAAACATAACTATCTGCTCATTAAAAGAGTTGCATCCATTGTGAAACAATACAGAGGCTGAAAATAGAGGAACGTAAAATGATTCCTTAACTGAAGTCTCTCAAAAGACAAGTACCAATTCATGAAAAGAGAATTTAAGGCAGACTAATTAAATATGACTTAAAGGAAAATACTTAATGTTAAAAACAAGATATTATCAATCATATACCTGTATGTACCTGAAAGCCTAGCACAGAAAAATTAGGGAAAACCTGAGAGAACAGGAATCAAAGACAAAATAACAATTATAGCAGGATTTTTAGACAAATATTCCAAAGACAAAATAAAAGAAATACTACTTTTCCCTTTGGACCGTATGATAGTAGAGATAGACATGACATGCTGTTTGATCAGTGCTCGTGTCCTGCAGCAAACCATGATATCCAAGGATAACTGCTTCCCAGACACAGAGGCAAAGAGCAAAACAAAAAATGGTGCAAGAGATGCAGGTAGCAGAGGTAAAGTGGGTATTAATAACATAACAGCTGGTTGTATAGTTTACTTTGGGCAGAATCAAAAGTGAGGAACAGAGTCTTGAACCTCTGGGTAACACTGTTTTCCTGAAAGAGATTAAATAAGAGAACCCTATAAGTATGGTCCTTCTCAGCCACTAGGAGGAGCTGACAATTCTGTGGGAAATTTTTCCTAATTTTGGCCTGTAGGATTCCCAGACCAAAACAAAAATGAAAACAGCTAGCTCATAATCAAAAATAAACATGGTTGTCAAGGCAACTTGAGTAATTGTCCATAGAAACTATGTCATCTTTAGACTACCAGGTACTGAACAAAGTAACATATATGAATTAGGAGGAATTGCATAAAATATTAAAAGGAAAGGAAAGGCAATTACGAAGGTGAACAACAACAACAAAATGAGTAATAGAAATACATAGGCAAACTTGTAAGCAAAATGAGAAGGAAAAATGCATTTTTAATTAGAAAATCAACAATATATTAAACTGCAGAATATATATAATGGGAAAACTGGAAACTTTATTTAGTAAGAAATTACTTGGCTATTAAATTTTGAAAATAAAGCTAACGGGATATGCTTATAAATTTGAGACAGTTTATAAAAGAAAAGAGCCAAAAATGACCCCAATTTGTTTTGCTTTGGTAAGTAGAAAAAAAGAATTGCATTTAACTGAAAGAGTTAGAGTTGGTTTGGGTGAGGACTACCAGTATTTTATTTCATGTTAAGTTTGATATATCTTTTAGACATTAATGTTATTGTGCAAGCAACCAGCAATATGTGCCTGAAGAACATAGAGGGGTTAAGACTGGAGAAACCAAGCCATGGGCCTGTCAGTGGTATTTAAAGCAGGCGATGTAACATGATTGCAAAGGGCAAAAACATTAGCGTAAGTAGAGAAAATAAAATTTCAAGTCAAGCCTGGGTCCCTGCAACACTACAGGATAAAAGGGCAAGGCTGGGAGAAGGGATCAAACTTCTGAATGGGACATAATCATTTTCATAGAAACATTTTGTGCCAAGAGAAGTAATCTCCAACTGAGAAATTCTGAATTTGAGTGAAGTATTTATTTATTTGATATTGGGGATTAAATCCAGGGGTGCTTAACCCCTGAGTCACATCCCCAGCCCTTTTTTATATTTCATTTAGAGACAGGTCTCACTGAGTTGCTTAAGGTCTCGCTAAATTGTTGAGGCTGGCTTTGAACTCACTATCCTCCTGCTTCAGCCTCCCTAGTCTCTGGGATTACAGGTCTGCGAACACTACCCACATTTTGAGGATTTATTCTAAACAATTGTTTGGTCTTGGGGAAGTTACTTGGTTACATTAAAGGAACTCATCACTATTTCTTCACATAGTTGTTCAGATCTAGTTATTATTTAGGTCCAACTCAAATTCCTCTCCAAGGAATTCTGCCTGTGAATGTTTATTGGTCAACCAGTCCAGTAATCGCCCTCTTACCATGTCTTGTTTATTTAAATTGTTGTGCTTAATCCCTGTTTAAAATTAGCTTGTGTATTTACTTGTTTTAATTGTATGTCTTCCTCCCTCTCACATCTGCCCAGAAATGTATACTTCATTTAATCGAGGTTTTTTCCTCATTCATTATTTTGTCCTCAGCTCCTAGAGTGATGCATGAAACAGAACAGATTCAATTTACAACCAAAAAATAAATGAGTAAATTTCCCAAATGAGAAACACTGAACTGGAAACTTCCTTGTATCCTAAAGGACATTCTACTGACTAAGCAAATTAATTTATATACTTAGGGAAAATAAATATTTAGTAAGTTTTTTTTAATGCACTTCAATTGTGGAACAGAAAATAATTATATTTTTAGAAGAACACTTTTGCGATATTTGAGTATTCTGTTTAGTCATATCTGTAGGTCCATGCATTATAAGACATTGTGCCATATCTGCATGTGACCTATGTAGGACAAGCAGTGGCTCCAGAGAGCTAAGGAAGGAATTCTCCCTCCTGCAGCATACAAGGGTGCTCTGGCACACACTTCAAGCTCTTAAATTTGCATTCTGAAAGAAAGATGCAATAGATGGATATGTTCAGATTATTTTTCTCATCATTAGGTCTTTCCACGTCTTTGGAATTGAAATGTCAATACATGTGGCACCATGTCTACAGTCCTAAGGGCGGTGTTCTCAATTTTCCCTATCCCCAAGCCCCTTTGTCTCATACATTCAGAGTTGCCAAAGATTTGTTTTCATCTGGCATGCAATCCTCTGGTTTTGTTAACCAGACTCTATAAATCATGGGAAGAGAACATTCATAACTTTTGAGTGCTGGGATTTCGTGGAATTCCAGATGTAAATATGTATTGTTTTACTTTTATAGGAAATTACAGGAATCTAATCAAATGATCATAATCAGCACTGAGTTATCTTTAAAAAAGACATTTCTCTGGAGAAACTCTGCAATCTCTTAGTAAAGCTTGTAAATGGCATATTTGCAATGTCCTAAGTGACCACTCAGTCACATAGGTTATTTGAAGACCATCACCTTGACTTTTACAACTAAATAAACTCTGTGGATACTCATGCTCTTTTTCTTGTCAGTGCCTTGGATTTATGATCCTTTCATCCCAGAATAAAAGAGCATTTCAATTTTCTCATAAGTTGAAGGACCTCTGGTTATATTATTTATTACAAATAAATTAATTCAGCAATTCTGTTCCATAAGAATGAACAGATGCATGGTATACCTAATTTTTAAAAATTCTATTTCTGGTATAGTACAAATGTTTTTTCCTTAGTTTTCCATTAAGTCATTTATTAAAGTGGTTATGATCATTTTTGTAAATGTCTTTATTATGAAAATATTATAATTTTATTAATTTGTAATTTCCATTAAAATATTTCAACTAAGTCAATACATTAATTCATCTTCTTTTATAGTAATAGGATTTGGGGAGCCAGTTTTTGTACCAGAAGGAAATATATAAGTAACTTTGAATTTTTCTATAATTACTGCAAACAATTTAGAATTTAGTTATCAAAATTTATAACCTTTCATTTTTGGCAACCTAAAAAATGTAACAGGTAAAACCCTTTATATCAGTCAGAAAATTGATAAATGTATTTAAAAATCACATTCCCGGAATATAAGCAATGTAATACTCCACATTCATTCAACATTTATGTAGCAACACAACTGTTTTGTGATCAATTCTGTTGTCATGTAATTTTTTCTTTTCTCCCCTTTGTTGTTTTTTAGTGTCCCCATGAGATTGATTGACTTTTATTTATCAGTGTGCTGTCACTTGGATGCTTTACTTATTCCAGATTTGACCAACAGAAGTCCTTTCCCACTGACTTTTCTTTCCTTTTGTCAACCTTCTCCATCAGGTATCTTTGTTTTCTTGAACAATAATAGTCCTAGGCTCATATTGAGTTTTCTCTGCTGTGATCTTTAAATGTGTCCAAGAGTCCTTGTTTATTTTAGTGGAGTAGCTAGAAACCGAGGTTAATGTTTCAGAGTCTTTGGGGAGTACTCATTACTAGTGGAGTACCTGGAACTCTCAGGGCTGTTAGAGATGTCTAACTCCAATTATACATGGCAGAATGTATTCCTGACATTCCTTGTGTTTGTAATTTCACCTCTTTATTCTTAACATGGATAATTTCAATCATTGTTAATGATAATTAGTTACTAATTTGCCTTGGCCTGCAATTTGAATATTATTGTAAAAAGGTTACAATGCCAATGTTTTTAAGACTAATTCTCTCATTAAAAACAAAGTTACAGAGATAAATTTCCTTGAAATTCTTTATTTAGTTAGTTTTCACTAAAGGTGCACAGATCTTTGTTCAAACTACCCCTGCCTTTTTATTCCCATGTGATCATGGTACTAATTTGATGGGAAGTTAAATTTAACTCAGGTCGCTACAACTCCGCTCTCCCTCCTTCCCATTTTCCTGAGCATCTTTCCCTGATGCTACCTTGTCAATCATGGCTTTTCTCAATCAATATTTTCCCTCTTCTATGATTCTGCTGAGTGTTATGGAGGGAATAATTTGTAAGCATCCTTGATAAATTCATTGTATTTGTATGTTTTTCACCTGAATTGACACCTTACTCATATTTTGCAATTATTTTTATCTATCTGTGCCTGACTTCTTATTTGTACTTTCCACGAATTTCTCTCACATTTTCCTTCTCATTGCTCCAGTGAACTTCTCAATAAGATATCAATTATCTTACCTTGTTTTGCAAGATACAGCCAACTGTGTGATTAATATTTAGAATCTCAACATTTGGAGATTTGAAAAAAATTTTCAAAATTAATGTTCTCTTTGTTGAATAGAGATTTTAAGTCAAAGCTATAATGCTATTTAAAATCCCTTGATCACCAAACAAGTGACGAGGCACCAACTACAATAACTTATTCTTAGAGTGTGTGTCCTAGAATTGCCCAGACACTGGTTATTTAAAATCTTCACCAATGTCAGTTTTCTCAGTTTGGGGATTTTTATCTCTTACTTTTTGACATATATGTGTCTTCCTATGCCATTAAGAATATTTTTCACCAGATTATCTGCTTCTCATTTCTGAGATGTTAACTATAAAAGACCACAGTTATGTTCCACGGAGCATGTCAATAATTGAGTTTCTTTTGAGCTGCATGATCCTAGGATAAGGACCATGAATATATACTATTATGTCTTCTAAGAGAACTAACTTCTAAATCTCCTGTCTAAGAGGTCTGTAAAAAGGTACTTGGCTAATTAATAGCGCATTTTAAGTGTGAGATGCTGTGGTGATCTCTTCTAGTAAAGATGATATTCTTTTTCAGTATCTAAGATTGGGCAATCACCTTGGTTAAATTCATGGTACCTCAATATAATCTGCCAAATTCAGCTAGTCTTTTGTAGAGACTGCATTGCTGAGTGAATTAAGGGATGTTATAGGCCCCATCAACACAATCTTGTCATTTATCTCTAATATTCTACATGGGATGCAAAATTGCTCCCATGTTGGATTTTTATTCTCAGTGGGATACAAGATTGCTGCATGGTTGTCCTGTCAGAAATTCTTGCAGTTATCCAAAGATCAGGGGACATAAGAAAGTTTAATCTCTTTGACAAACATAAATATTCATCTATGTAGTGTCTGGGAAATGACTACTGAGTAGATTCACTGATATTGAACCTTCTATAATTAAATTTATACTGTGATTCCATTTGCCACGTAACCTCTGTATGCTGTGATAACAACAGGAAAGTTATGACTCTTATTTGGCAACTAGTTGTAGTTTCAGCTCAGATTATGAAACCAAACTTGTGTAGGAATTCTCAGTATTCTCCTTGCTTTGGTGCTAGTGTGTTGGTACTGTTACTTGAATAAACTAATTTAGTTCATTTTGGGGACATCTCAAGGGAATCATCACATGCTCATGTCATAGTGTTATATCGTCTTCACTTGCATGGTATCCAGGCATAGGGAGATCACTATCCTCTAGAAACTGGTTGCACTACCTCTTCATATTCAGAGGGTTGAATGTAACAGAAGGTTCAGTCATAATCTACTTCTTAGATACCTCAAGTGTAAATGTCTCATTAATCCCATGATTTACTAATTCCATGTCTCATTAATCTCAGACATGCTGAGGCGGTGGATTAAGACTTCTTTGTAATTTTGTTACTGCAAAAAATAGTTTCAGGCTTGATTTCCCATCTAATCCACCTTCTTGCTGCAGGTTACAAAGGTGTCTGTTAAGGTGTTCTGGCTTCCACAACATGCCCTAACTTTGTTAATGTTTGGGTTGAACAAGCCACTTTATCACAATGGCCATTCAGTTCTGTAGTATTTAGATGACCATGACTTTCTTTTCTCCCCAATATTGGAGATACTGCATAAACCAGTGCTTAAAGTATTTAAATACTTAAAGTATTTAATACTTATTTTCCCCTTTCAACTGTATCACATAGTGATTTACCCCAGCAATAATGATGCTACAGAACGCCACAAGTATCATCACCAAATGGAAAATCAGTTATGGAATTCACATTGCCATTTGACTGGTTTAAACTCCAATTTTTTTAACTCTATCTGTAGAATTCGATTTTTAGTATACTTTCCAATCCCAATTCTCTTGGATTTTGTTTACTCAGAAGTTGATTCTAAGATAAGAGTTTGAGTACAATAATTAGTTTTGGAAATTCAGAAACAGTTGGTAGGGATTCAAAGAAGGACAAGCAGCTAATGTGCAATTCAAGCTAAATACCAAAGGACATTTATAGGAGAGGAAAAAACAAATGAGAGTGGTTCTCAGACCCTCCTGCAAGGGGAATTTTGGTAGCCCCATCAATTTCCAAGTCATATTCATATATAATCTAGTATAAGGTAGGTCCTAATTTACAATTCTAATTAAATATTTAAATGTTTTTATTCAGCATTATCTAAGAAGAAACCATATCCATCACTATCTAAGTAGTATCACATTGCAATTTCTTCACCATATTAGTAAGCACATTGGTCAATAAAATTTTTTAGACAAGTGCATACTGCAAAACTTTGCTATAACAAAGTTTTTGCTAAACTTAATTTTAAAGTATTTACCCTGAATTGAAAAAAAAATCTGAGTACCCAATGTTGCTGAATTTACAGTTTTTTGCTTTAATAATAGGAACAATGCCCCATATGAGCACTGGGAACTGTTTTTCTCTAATTGTTTCATTTTAATATAATATATAGTTTTAATTGGAGGGGGAATATATTAGAATTCCCAAGAATATATTCATTTCCCTTATTAAGATCTTAGGAAAACCAATAACATTTCTGTCTTTATGCAATAAAATAAATACCTCAATATGCTTTCATTTCACTTTTGTCCCCCCTCCCCCCACTCCCAGTTCTCTGTCATGTTGACATCATCTCATTTGTTGGAATTGAATTGTGTTTGATATTTATTCTTTCCTAAAATTGCCTTTGCATTTAAAATATAGCTTGTTATCAAATTAAAGCATGTTTTCTCTTTCAACACATAAAAAAAGTCCTTTTAATCAATAATTTTGTAATATCTGTCATGAATTTAATTTAATTACTGATTTTCAGTCATTTCCATATACTTTATGTTTGTATACTCAAGGTTTTGTGGATTTTTAGTTATCTAATATCTGTTAAAATGAATGTCAGAAAATGTGTGCGTGGGTATACTTTACCAAAAATATAAGATTGCTTACTTCATAATATATCTTTTCTTAGGTTAATTTACTATTCATAACACATGACAGGTCAACGAAATTGGATTATGTAGGATAAAAGGCTCAAAGGATAACAGTGAACAGATTTGCAGCAATATCACCACATTTGGCAGCAAGGCTTAATGAAAGAGCTTTTTAAGCCATTCAGATATTGTTTTAAATCCCAGTGACATTACTTAAACTCTGAGCCTCCATTTATTAAGCTGCAAAATTGAAAAGCTTTTGTCTGCACTTGCAGGTTGCTGTAGGATGAAATGAAATTACATATATACTTTTATACTTAACTCTTTGCTTACCTTCATCTTTTTTCAACATGTGCTCTTTTGATCCTTTCTTTCTTCTCCTTTGTTGAGGGAGAAAATTATGAATGAATGATTGAACAATGAGAACTTCATCAGGAAAACTCCCAGAGATAACACAAAGTACAGTTTATAGATTGCAAAAATATTGTAATGCTTTTGACAAAAGGATTGTTTCCCTTTATACTCAAAGTGCTTACTTACATGAAAACATATAAAAAAATTAGGAAAATGAGCAAATGCTGTAAAAAGACAGCTCATAAAGGAGAAAATGCATATTATCCATAAACACAAGAATATATTTAAAATTGATAAAGGAAAAAAAATTGTACATTCTCACTTACCGATTACTATTGATTATCCCTCCTGGATTATCTGTATAACTTCAGTCTTCAACTTAATCACAAGAGCCTCAATAAGGAAGAAGCATGGGTGTTAGAGTAAAGGTGCGCACATCATTATGTGTGTGAGTATGAGAGAGAGAGAGAGAGAGAGATTTTAAGATGCTTCACTACTGCTGGCTTTTACAATGGAGAAAGGAGTCATCAGCCAAGAGAAGTAGGTGGTCTTTAGAAGCTGAATTTTGTTACTGTGAAATTCTTTTCAAACTCAGGGCCTTCAGAATTGTAAGTGTTGTTTCAGGTCATTGAGTTGCTAGTGATTTGTAACACCAGTAAGGGGAATGTAATGCAGACATGTTCATATTTCAGGCCTTCATAACTAAAGTTAAAGGGTGATTTAAAATACTCCAGGGGTATAGCAAATAAGAAACTGCCCAGAGTATTCACAGTATTGGAGCGATTTACTTGTACATGATTTAGGTGGAGGCTGGAACTACAACCTGTGCCCACCAGTGTGACTGGCAATTCCTAGACAAGGACTTCAGCCCCAGGTCTCTCTTAAATTAGTCTTATTTTCATAATAACAAAACAAATTCAGTACAGAGAAAGTAAACATGCAAGGGTAATTAAATTCCAATTTTCTTTCCTGCCAAGAACTAACAATATATATATTTTTTTAATTTCACAGTTATGCTCTACAGGAGGTTGCCATGTGGTCTTGGTCACAAAAGGACGTCTAAGAATGACATTCTGTTATTTCTTGTTTTCTCTCCTTCTGTGTCTTACATAGCAAATGCGTTCGTTGTACAAGTCAAAACAATTTTTTTTTTTCTGACAGTGCTGAAGTTCAATCTTCACTTTAAAAATCAAGCTGTTCTTTCTTCTTCACATCTGGTATAACTGATGGTAATCACTGAAAATTTGAGAAATCAGATATGTCCTGGTAGTTGTGTTGATACATGCAACTCAAAAAAGGTGTTGGTTGACTTTTTTCACAGAAAGTCTAATTTCACTGTGACAATAGCAGTCAGAAGATTGGAGACACATAAATAGCTAGAATATGTTCTAGGAAAAATTTGAAGAACAGATAGGAAAATAAACACATTTAGGAGTTATATATTAATTTATGCCTTCCAGAAGGAGGTTATTGAAAATGGTAAAGAAAAGTGAAATTAATACTAATTTAAAATGAATATCATTTTTTTCATATAAATACAAGCCGTAGTTTACACCAAGCTAATAATGCTTTACTTACAGGAATCTTTAAACGATACATTTTAACAAATACATACGGTATGTAATATCATATTATGACTTTTACTAAGCTTTTTGCTGTCATCATTATGGAAATAATGGCTTCTTTAAAAATTCACATAGTTCATTTATAATGTCCTTTAAAATTAATTTCTCTACTCTTATTTCTTAGCTTTCATTGCCTCCTGAAATGAAGTTAACTCAACTTAGGTAAACCTAAAACTGATTCACAGAAACTTTTTTAGTTATGTATTGAGCAAGACAGCTTCATTGCACCAGTATATCTATCTCAACCTCTATCTATCTACTAAATACTCTTTCCTGAGCTTCAAAGGACTTCACAAATGTGACCTGAAATTTTGCAAAATAGAGAAGCTATTTAAAAAGGAACTATTGAACATGGAAGAAGGGAGTAGACTCTCAAAAGAGAGTATGAGTGTGATCACAGGTTTGAAGACATCTGACGATTGCTCTTGGAAGTGCAGTACTTCCTTCTGCTTCAACTTTTATCCCTAAGACATATTTGACAGTCAGCACTGTCTCCTGTGAGGAAACAAACAAACAGAAAAGGCTCCCAGCCCTGGGGAAAGCCGGCAGCCTGGCTGTCTTATCACCCCTGAGGTAGATGCCTCTGCTTCTCTGTGATCGCTAAAAGCAATGCTTGCATAATCAAGAGCGTAGCACTGGGGAAATGACGCTCATGGTTAGTAGAGAAATGATTGCTTAAGCAGAGGCACTACTGAGAAACTATTCAGTGTGGTGCTGGTGGCTTTTCTTGTGTCTTCTTTGTAACTGCTGCCTGCACATACAATTCTGTCCAGTGACTGCAGGCACCTTGGTCTGCTTTATGTAGCTTCTGAGAGGAATTGAACTTGCTGGTTTTATCACAGCAGACAAAAGCTATAAAAATATAGATGCAGGCTCTTAAATTTTTAACCTTTTCTTTCTGATCCCTGATCTTACTAATCCTACTTGCAGGCTGTCTGTGTGAAGGCTGTTATCTTCCCTTTCAGCATTCTCTTCTGCTTTTAGTTTGGACAGAAGATAATGCTTCTGTTTCTTTGTGACATTGTCTCAGAACTTTGCACCCTTCACAATAGCTACATAATACCTCAATTTACACTTTTTATATTGTATTATGAGTATTATAGTATGTGTCTAAATTCTGAACTTTAAATTTTGTAAGGAAAAGTATAGCACTTAGTTCATCATTTCAGTCCCAATGCTGAACACAAAGAGGTGTTCAGGAAGTTGTTGGAGGCAGGCTGAATTGAATGTTACCTGTTAACTTCTGTTTCTTTATGTTCTTAGCAAAACTGCATGATAAAGCTACAGGCACTGTCAATATTTCAAAATTTCACCTCATTTTCCTGGTTTGGAAGGCTGGATATTATTAGATTCTGAGATCATGATAAAAAATGTAATGAGGGATTTGTAAATTATGCTAACATCATTAAAATTGAGCCTTCGGCAGTGTCCATCTAATTTTAAAGGTTATGGAAATCACTGTGGGCCTGCTCCAAAAGATCCTTGTCCATGGATCTTGGGGGTCTTCAGGATCTTGATCCAGCATTCTGAAACACTTCCCCTAAGTTTCTTTTAGTGTTTTCATAGTTTCTGGACTTAAATGTAAGTCTTTCATCTACTGTGAGTTGTTTTGTGTTTGTACAATTGGTGAGAGATAGAAGTCTAATTTTATTCTTCTTCATATGAACATACAAGTTTCTAAGCACCATTTATTGGGGGGAGAAGCCTGTTCTTTCTCCAGGCAAACTTCTCAACAACACATTTTTTAATGGTATTTCAAGTTTTTTGTTGAGAGACACCAGTTTTAAGAAGTGAAAGATAAGGACATATCCATGACTTTCCTGGAAGAAAGAAAAGATTTTCAATATTCGGCATAATAGAGTGGAAACCAAGCAGGAAGCAACAACAGACAAAGGAAAATAAAGGTGTGCACATGTGTGGGAGTGTACAAAAGTGTAAGAGGGAGTGGGAAAGAATGTGACACATCTGTATAGGCTGCCCAGGAAAATCAGCTTCTCAACCACTAGGAGTCACAACAGACTCAGATCTGCTCTTTGGTGGAGGCGTTACTTCTTCATAAGACTTAAAGGATGATCCTCCTACAGGGGACTTTCCCAAACCAAATGCACATCAATCAGCCATCTGAGTTTTCTTATAGTTACATTTACATTCAGCATTGTTTTATGAACACAATTAGAGATCTATAAAGTTTAAGAAAAAAAGTGAGAAATATTAACTGACCAACTCATTAAGACCTTCATGTTTTAGAATACTCAAGAAATGCTATCTAGTGTCCTCTATAAAAAAATTAAAAACAAATGCCAAATCTTTTCTGCTTCTCTGAAACCATATAGATGGAAAATGAAACATATTTCAAGTTAAGTATTAGTATCCTGTAATAAATAACTGTGGAAAATGATGATCTAAATTTTACACTTAAAGCTTTTTCTGCACATAAATCTAGGATTCTCCTCATTCATATTAATTCTAGAAAAGTTTATTTGATGTTTTGTCTTACCTGGGGAAGTCTAGATGACCACATTTAAAAATTTATTTTCATAGAGGTTACCACATTAGCCTGTAAGGCAACTTGATAAATATTGCAACATTATGCTCCTCTTGGAAAAAGTTAGCTCATAGTTTGGCACAGAGGCTAGATTTCAGTCCTTTTTCACCATCCTCAGGTGGGTCTCCTTACACAGTGCACAACCTGCATATCCATATGGGTCAGCCTTAGGAGGTCTCCACAGAATATTCCCGGGAAAATTATCTCCCCAACATGATCATGTTGATTTATTCTTATAAATATGAAGATCAATATTCACCATTCATGTAACTACAGAACAAATAATTCATATTTAACATTTAACTATTATAGATCTCTTGTTTTATAAAGAAATACTACCAGCTGCCCTTTTAAACCACTTTCTTTGTAATAGGTAGCACAGTAGGTGCTAAACACACAGAGGAAGCATTCATTTCTTAAAAGGAAATTGTGTATATTCTTCTCTCCATCAAGGACATAATTATTCCCCCATAAGAACTCTGGAGCTATATAGACCTCTAGTGATCTATATATCTAAATGTGATCTATATTTTGATTTGGTTTTTAAATTGGTTTTTGAGGCATGAGTATATGCTGTCATTCTACCCTATCACTGCAAATCTGTGTATCTGTGTCAGAGAGACTGACCCAGTTTGTGAATGCCTGAAGCAGAACTGGAGAGAAAAAAAGCACTTTTCCCCTTATGGATACTGTTTGTATGTAAGCATAATGCATAATGGAGGGGTTGCATATTTAAGAAAATCACATGTTCAGAGTGATGAATTAAGTACAAATACACACACACACATTTGTGCACACACAAATACATCACTGGATATATGGCTTTGGTGAATATGCAGACCCTTTCATTATGCCTACATACAGATAGCATCCATTAGCAAAAATAAAGTAATAGAAGCAAATGGCTTTATTACTTGTTGATCTTCAACACATACTAGTTCCAGAAATTTAGAATAACAATCACTTCCTCTCAGGCTCCTTTGCAGTCTGAAAAGACCTAGCTCCAATAATCTCTTTTCCTCTGCCTGATTTCTACCTCATGTTCTCCTACTGTTTTCTATCCTTTGTTTGTAATCTCTGATATCCCTTAGCTCCTATCCTGATATTATACTTAGGTAGATATGAGAAGTATAAACTATGAAGTCTTGTCTCGTAACAATCTCTCAAAATGTTTTCTTGCTAATATGAAATGATCCTAATAAATGATTCTTCTAAATCATAACAACAATGAAAACAGACTTTTGCAATTACAGAAGAGAAAAGAAAGAAAGACAGTGGTAATGGATACATAAAACCTTGTCCTAATTATCAATTATGAAAGAACTGACTGAAATTTGGAATTTGCACATACAGTCTATAAAGACTCATCATTGTTATAAGCCAGAATTCTCTGTGGCTACAAATAGTATTGAAAGTTCTATCATTTTGGAAAAGAACATGTTTCTTGAAAAGTAGAACTGTGATCAGAAAAGTTTCCTTTCAGACTTGAAATAGCACACTTTTACTGCACATTTGTTCAGCCTGGCAAGCCCTAGAAATCAGGTCTGAAGAAGGAAAAACAATTGTATGATTATCATCAATGCTGATCTGTGCACTTCCAAAAAGCAGGATGAGTTTTATTCTACCTAATGCAGTGTCAAAATGCTGCCAGCAACATCCTGATCTCAGGATTTTTATTGCTGGTGATGATATATGAAGTGGAAAGCACATAGCTTGATTTTCAAATAAGTGGTTAAGCTTGCACTACTGACTATATTATTTTTAAAAAGAATTTGGTAACTGAGTGGGAAAGATAGGAAAGTCATTGATGGGAAGAAAACTGGAGTAGTAAGATGTGTCAGCTTTACAGAGCCACATCTTTGGACATACTGTATTTTAAATTTGAGAAGAAAGGACAGTTTGCACAGCAACTTTAAAGGAAGTTACAATTAAAGCTCTTTTGAACAAAATGTAGCATTGTCTTTAAAAATGCTTCCAGTGGAAGATATTTGATATGGATAAATAAGTAACAAGTGATCAAAGAAAAAAATTTTCCATAGTCAAATTTTGCTGGAAAACATAACTAGGCTCCAATAATAATAATTTTTCAGTGATAAGTTATTGGAAAAGCAATGAAGAAAAAAGAAAATCTATGCTTGCCTTAAAAATAACTTGCTATTTATACTAATTTATACATTATTGAATTTAGATATGAAAATTATATAATAAGAAAATTTGGTGTTCTGAATCTTTCAACAGTCACATTGTTATCTCCTGATGTGAACAAAACACTAGACATAGGCAGAATACTTTAGAAAAGTATAGTGAATCTATTCATTGTATGATTTTTTTCACAATCACTTAAGAATAACTTATGTTGGGATGTTATTCATAAGATATATTGATGCATTTTGTATAATCCCATTTAACATGTTTATATAGACTCTTATCTGGCTCTACATAAAAATCACTGTACAATTTAAAGATTGTGTTTACTTTTTCTCTTACACGTTTATTTTTTTCTCTTTGGGAAATGGCTGCACTATGAGTACACATCATTACACTTAAACCAAGAGAATAACATAAAAATATCTCCTTGTAATTATCTTTTACTAATTTATCCTGAATCTCATGTTCTGTAGCTATCCTGGGTTGGCTTCTCTCCTCTGGCAACCAGGCTGATGGTACAACCTGAGCTTATGTGGTATATCAGGTCAGAAGGTCAAAAGAAGTGTGGGGGAAGTACCTGAGAACCCTTCATGATTCTGCTGGGAAATAACTTGAGTCATAGTACTGTGGTATCACTGACCCAAACAAGTCACGTAACTAAGTCAAAAGTCTTTTAGATCAGATTAGTGGATGAGTCTGGAAAGGAAAATATTTTGTGCCTTGGGGTATATATTTTGTATCTGGTGAATGCAGTCTCTCCCTCTCTCTTTGCTCCCTGATGCTTTTGTGTTGTAAGGAAAATGGATGCAATTAGTCTGGAAATTTTTGCATGAAAATTTCCTGTTTTTAAGCTATTTATACTCAAGACAAATGCCTATGATGATTATACACACTATTTAGATATAATTACTTTCTGATCTTACAAAAGAAGACCTTTGTATACTGATAAATGTGTAGGACTTTTGTTTTTTATATTGTTTTTATTAAGATACTTTTAGTATTATTAAAATATAACATGATTTGTACAGCCATTCTTGGCCTGGTATAAGAGAGCTTTAAAACGTAAATAGCACTATTTAGACAAACAGATGTTAAGTTTATTTAATATTAAAAAAAAATAATGCCATCATCCGAGTTCCCCAATATTGAGCCTTAATAATGCCTATAATAATTCCATTTTAAACTTTTCTATATTTTTATGAAATAAGCAAATATTATAACTACCTTTCCAAATGATGTTTGAGGACCTATTAAATTCTTTATAAGTATATATTTTTTCTACATTTCTTACATACTAGAACATTTTTTGTGCTCCAGCACTAAAAGATAGTTTTAGAAATTGAATTTTAGAAAATATTCTTTTTTTTTTAGTTCATTGAGAATACTCTTAAAAATATTTAAAAATTATCATGAGACTTCAGCCTTGTGCTCAGAAAGTTTAGTCTAAAAATTCCACACTTACAAAGTACACAGATATGCAAATAGGTAGGTATGAATAGATTTTTTAAAGTTTCATCTGACTCACAGGGGCTAACTGAACCTTGAAATGTGAAAATCTACATGAAACTGAGGAGCAAATTCAAATTTGCCCAGGGCAACTAATTAGATTTTTATGTTTTTTGTTTGTTTGTTGTGCTTATTTGGTTGGGTTTTTGTTTCTAGCTGATGAATGTGTACTTTTAGTGATTTTTGGCATGACAAAATAATACATACTGAACCCAACAATCTGAATCTTGAGTAAGTTAGACATATAGACACTTATGAAATTGTCATGTTATGTGCTATTGGCCTGCTTCTTTGGGGTCACTGTTTTCTAGCAATGTTCCTATCTCACTTGCCCATGAGATATGAAAATTGTGAGGTTACTGTGTCTTAATCTATTTTTCTACTTCCATGTTATAGCGCATGACTGAAAATAAAATACTCAGCAAATTGTAGAATGATTAAGTGACTTGGAAGGAAAATCATATAAAAACTTGAATGTTAATAAATCTTTTAGAAAAATCACCTAACTTCAAACATTTTGCTAAGAATCATTTTCATTAACTCTGTCACTGCTGCCCTCATCTTAATGAAATAGAGGGTTAATAGGGGAGAGGATGCAAATTTGGATTTTAGTAAATTAGAGGAATAAAAAATTAAGACTAACTTTATGAAACAGAGGAGACATTTTTGAAATGGAGCTTGAAAAGTGATAGGATTTGACAGTGGAGATTAGAGTCACAAGTAGAAACTTAATAGCATAAAAGATTGAATGTGCGAAGCAAGGACAGTAGACTGATGGGACTGGAGGTCAAGAGAAATAAAATATATGAGAAGACTTTTGCAAATTTAGGCCTTGACCTTGAATGTCAGGCAAATAAGTTTACCTTAAAATTGTTAGAGACAAATATCTGTCAATTTTGAAGTCACTTGTAATATAGGCTAGTTTCTTCATATTTGATTAAATTGTATGTTAACCTTATATATAAATGTTATTCTGAATACAGGTGGTCATGTTCTCTGTACTATTAACTGAGGGGAAATGATCTTAAGTTTTCAGTGCAGGTAGACTTTCTTCCCTTTAGATTCTTCTTTCCAGAAAAGTAGTGTTTTTAAATATATTTTTAAAAATAAATGATTATAGGGACTCTCATTGCCTTCTGATTAAATTGTGTGTGTCCTCTCTCTTGGAGGAATACAGGTGCTTTTGTTTTACCACAAACTTCATACAAGTCAGAGCTGCTTTTTATTTTAAACACTCCCAGTCAACCAAAAAGTAGATAACAACAAATTATATGGGTTTCTTCAAATCTTGGGTGACTCTCACTCATAAGTATGAATTTTATTTTGCTTCAGTTATAGAGATTTGAAGACCTGATATACTGAGGTGTGGACTAGTTCCATAGTGCTGTAGACTTTAGAGTAATTTTTGGTATCTTATTTTTAATTTTGAGGAGTTAAACCATGGAATAGTCTTTGGATCATAATTTTAAAAATCTCTTCAAGATCACTCTATGAGGAATAAAAACTGTTTCATCAATTCCAAGCCACTCTGAAGTGGAATTGAACGAAACCTTATCTTATTTATTAAAACAAGGTGAAACAGAATAAGGTACATAAATAAGGGTAGGTCCCATTATTCTCAGCATGATTTTAACTTTTCAAATATCGATACAGAGACTACTTTTCAAATATCGATACAGAGTTAAAAGGAAAACAAGGGAGATTCCCAATCTCATGATCATGATACCATATTACTTATGTGACTGTACTAGAAACTGAAGATCTCACAAAATGAACTATATGTAAACAACCCAAGGAATTCGTACAACAGCACATCTATTACAAATTTACCTTCTTGGAGTGTTATCATTCATTTTCTTTGCTCTGTACCAGTCTGCACATTCTCTGCATTTGGTTCCTTGATGCTGATACTCTAGTGGAGTTCACTTTTGATCCCAGGAGGACTAGCCCCAGACTCTGCACTTTGTCCATCGACCCTTTCCCTCCTCCTTTGCCACTTCAGCTTTCATCTGCCGTGCAGCCAGCATTTATCAGGCATGAAAAAGTGACTCTCCTCAGTTATGACAGGCAGAAAAGCTGCCACTTACATTGAGTGCACTTGGGGTCCATGGAGGAAAGTAAGGGAAATTCAAGTGAGGGGAAATCCTTCATGCACTTTGCTGCTGACTTAGATAACTGTTTATCCATCGTCTTCACAGCTGCTGCCTTTCCCAGTAAATGCATTTAAGAAAAATAGTAAACTAAATCTAGAAGGTCAAAATAGAGTTTTTCATCATATTCTGTTTTCTTTTTTCTTGTCCATTATGTTTTAAAAACTTTACCCTGAAAATAAAATTGATCTCTGACAATACTCAGAAGTTAAAATTTTGTTCTTCTTATTACATATTCTCCATTAGGACTGGTTCCTGTATAATCTTGCAAAAGAGATATAGTCTAATGAGGTTATTTTATTATTGGGGATAATTATATTTCTATTTTACAGGGTTTCTTCAATTTCTTTCTTGGACATAATGCCAATATAACTTTGAAGTATTCTAAACTAGAAGATGCTGTAGTTCTACATGGTATAATGAAGAATTCTGTCACACTGATCAGACTATTATTATTCAGCAACTACTTATTGGAAGGTTAGCTGAGTTTTCAGATACTCTCTCTTTAATGTTTAGAAGAAATTATGGATGAGCATTAGATATTCTAGGAAAGATGGTTCGGTGTCACCCAGATGACAATGATCTTTGTTACATTTCTGTCTGATGTGACCTTGCATGCTTCAGCACAGGAGAACATATAATACAATGAAAGGTACACAGGCCTGTAATTAATATACTTGATTTTGACTCCCACATCTCCCACCACAATTCCCACTGGGCAAGATGGTTTGCTTCTTTATACTTCAAATTCTTCAGAGAATTAATGAAGGGCTTAACCATCTCAAAGTCCTGAGAATATTTTTCCCAGCATGTCAGACACTTAAAGTATAATGAATTCTTGCTCAGGAATAGGAATGGATGTGATGGGGTTCAAAACACACTACCTCAAAATATGGATCCTTGGCATATTGAGCATCTAAGCTGGAAGGTATTTGAGAAAACAGCAGAAGCAGGAAGGAACCTCTGGCACTCATATGCCATTCTCTCCTAAGGCAGGTCATACAAGAATTCTCTGACCCTCTGAAGTAGGCCATGAGACCTTCTTTCCAGTTGGTTCCTACCTACATTCAAAGAAATGAAATGAATACACAGATACGCAGAGAAGGGTCTGCACAAAGAGACATTGCTAACTTCTCTAGTTCTCACAATTGGTCATACCCATTTGACTTCCAGTCATACTACTGCATGACGGACTGTAATGACTGTTTTCCCTGTTTCTTTGGGGTTTCCTTTCGGAAGGCTCCCAGGTCTGAATCATGACATTGTAGTGGGTGAGGAAAAGACACTTTCTTGCTTCTCTTCAGCTCACTTAAAGGTATAGGTTAAATAACTTGAGCTATAATTTTACATAATAAGAAACAAAATTCCACAGGAAAAAAAGATGGATTTGACAAAAATTATATTTTTATGAACCCTGGCTCTAGCAATCAGTAGAAATTTTACATGAGATTACTAGATGGTTGAATTGAGTTGCCACCCAAAGAGGGAAAAATTATATTTACATATAATTTGTCAGTGAGAGTAAAATACACAGTGCTAAGTGAAAAGGTGACTATTTTGGAAAACAACTTTTTGGGTATCAACAAGGATAGACATTTGTGATAATTTATTTTGTGTGTCAACTGGATGGAACTCTGAGCTACGGCATTGCTAAGGCATTAATTTAGGTATGTCTGGAGAGGAGTTTCTTTAATGAAATTAATATTTATATTAGATTAAATGTTAGTGGTTCTCATCCAAAGAGTTGAATGAGTGAATAAATCAAAAAGACTGACCCTTCCCTGAGGAAGAGAGAATTCTTATTGTCTGTTGGCCTTCAAACTGGGACTTCGGTTCTTTCCTGTTTTCAGACTAGAAGTAAAAACATCATCTCTTCTAGGATCTTGAGCCTAATGTTCTTCAGTCTGAAATGGCACCATTGGTTCTTCTGGGTCCCCAGCTTAATTGACTCACCATGCAGAATTTAGGACTTGTGATTCATAATTGCACATTATGTACACATGTGTGCATGAGTACAACACATATACACACACAATTCTGTACATTTGTAGATGATAGATAGATAGATAGATAGATAGATAGATAGATAGATAGATTCTTTTTCTATATAGAACCCTAACTAGTTCTATGGTTAATGATCATTTATACAAATAAAAAGAAGACATTCATGTTTTTTGAACCTCTCTAGGGTTTATATTTTGACAGAAGCACAAAAAGCAGAGAGTTTGTCCAACTTACTATATCTTTCCCTTGATTCCTTATAGAAACTTTTAGGTTTTTCAGATTTCTTCACAATCCAGACAAAACATCTAAGAAAGATAGCAAGTAACAACCACATACAGGCAATGGGAAGCCATTGCTGTGGTCAGTGTTCAACTTAGCTACTGTGTTGTGACAGAAGAACAATGCAGATTGATTATCCCATTATCCCATCAGATTGCCAAGCTGAATAGCCAATTTGGTACGAATGTTCAGCTTGTTGTTAGCATTTAATTTGTGTTATAAGGCCTTGTTGGGAAACACAACTGCATATATGAAAAAGAGTGAGTCAGAGCATAAGTGGGAATATATCACTTAATGTTTAGAAATCCCAGGCAGTGTTCTAAATAAATATTAATAAAGAACTAAAACAAACTTCTTTCCTTTTTTCTAAAAGACACAAAGGAATCATGTTTGGGAGAAGAAGAAAAAGAATACAGTGGTAGGGAAAATATTTTACATTTATTGTGAAATATTATGGTGCACATCTTGGATCACTGAATGAGAAGTAACTTGGGACATTTTTTATTCTTCTCCCTTGCTCTGATTTTGGGAACTAATAAGGGTACAGAAAGAAAGAAATTATTTTTTAGTGTATGAACTTACTATAAGGATAGCAAAGTTGTTTTAAAATTGCTGTTGGTGGAATGCCTGGAATTTTTGAAAAATAGAAGTCCTTGTTTTTTCTTGCTAAATGGGCACCTCTTTGTTGGAGCCTAAATCAACATATCAAACAACCAAAGGTTGTATGTTTTATGTCAAGAATGCAATACTAAATTCTGTAATGTTTTGCTGTCACAGTATTGATGAAGAACAGTAGGAATTTAGCCCCTGGCTTAAAATGCAATCCAGAACAATTATCTGGAATACTGACGTTTTGGAAAGAGATCCTGAACTATGGCTGGGTTAAGATAAGAATCAAAATATGAAAAATGAGAAGTAAAGAAACATAAATTTATTAAAATTTCAAAATCATGATTCACCCAGGAGTAAAATCAGTTAAATGTGACCCCAGCTGTTGTGATAGCCCTGGGCAGCTGGTGTACTTTGAAAACATGCTGTGACCCTGTCACCAGGAATTCAATAAGTGGTGCAGACATATTTCCTGGAAAATGTGGATGCACACAATTAAAGGAACAGATTCAGCCCAAGAGCCATGCACCTAACTGGAACTAATGATCATTTAGGTTATAACATTGGATCTAATGGCCAGTATTAGATGTATCACATGGTACAGCTCATCTGACATGGCAGATCAAGACCTAGGAACTTGCACATGCAGTCAGTAAATCCCAATGCTGCCAAGGAAGGAGACACCTGAGCTCTGACTATTTTATTAGAATACAACATGAATGACTCTGATTTGTAATTTGGGTTTTATTTAAACCTTTGTCCCAGCTTACTTAATGAGTAGTTAACAAGAACTTCATAAGTAGAACTTAATGAGCATTTAAACACTTGTTGAGAATTACTTAGTACAAAAAGTCAGTGCAAGAATAGTCTCATGGTTTCAAAGTATTATTCGCTACCCCTAAACACACACACACACACACACACACACACACACACACACAAACAGAGGTTACTTATCAATCATGAAGGAGAAATCTAGAATAACATATAGTAAGATAACAAAATGATCCAACTTCATACTAATGAGCAGTGAGATAAGCCAGAATATGACGTCATGTTAATGATGTGATGCGAAAGACAAATCCCATTATCATCTATCATTATTCTTAGCAAACTATTTAAAATTAAACATGAGAAAACAATTAGATACGTGTTGCTAAATATCTTACAATTGTCCTAAACAAGCATAAAGATCTAGAATGTTGACTATACTTCAGTGATTGGACTAAACTCCTAAAATTATCAGTGTCATAAAGGAAAAATAAGGTACAAACACTCTTGCAGATTCAAGGGGAGTAAAGACACATTGCAATAATACAAAATGCAAATTCTTATTTGTTTAAATTCTAAATGGAAGTCAAAAAAAGTTATGAAGATATTTGGGGCATGATTGGATACACTTGACTATGGAAATTAGAAAATATTTTTGAACAATGTCAAATTTATGGAGTGTGAAACCAGATAATATGAAAAAGACCCAGCTGCGATGTAATCAGAGGAAAGATCACCACGGGGGTTGATGTTGATCGTGAAGCACATTATGGTCACAAACCTCCCTCACGCAGAAAGCTCTGTGACCAGTCTCTGCTATTGTTGGAATATTTTCTCCTGCCTCCCTTTGTAGGAAAAAACACAAGGATTTTTTTGCTTCAAAAAGAGGACAATCTCTAGGCCTTTTTGGTCATGAAACCTATACATTTTGGTGAGCTCTTTTAAATGACAAGAAGGAGACCATGAATAAAAACTTAGGTAAAATGTTTAATTTTTCCTGATAACAAGCAATAAAAATTTTAAAAATTACAAACTGACACAAATGTATGTCCAAATACTATTCTCTTAAGTGTTATGCACTTGATTTGGACTGTATAAGAAAATTTAGAAAAATGTACTAAGGGACTAGTACCTGTGAGTTAGGGTGGTAAGTAGAATGAGAGAGAGAGAGAGAGAGAGTAAGCAAAGTCCACCAGTGGTGTTCTGCAACAGAGGCCATGATGGAGTCCACCAGAAACCACAACTGAAATGGTCCTCAGGCATTATATCTATGTCAGGCAAGGGCAAAGGAAGAAAGACTGTACTGGTGATCTTATTTGGATGTGGGCTGCCCCCAGAAGGGGACATAATCTTGAGGAGGGTAGTCACTCTCAGACTGGGCAAGTCCTAGAAGGTGTTACAGAGCTATAAGCCAAAGGTAACCATGTAGTTGTGAAACTGATGGCCTCTTCTCCAAGAGGGATTTGGGAATCACTTTGAAATGATCCAGACAGCACAAAATCCAGTGGACAAATCAACATTTTCTTTTGTTTATTTTTGATGATATCTATTTGCCAATAATTTATGTCATTTTCCTTAGAGATACTGGAAAAATAATTTAGTATTGCTTTTAGGAAGGCAATTCAAAATTAAAAGTGCAATATTGTAACTATGTTTTTTCAATCTTGGAAAATTATTTAAAAATTTGTATAAATCTCTATCAAGTTTCTTTCACATGTGAACTATAAGACTTCTGGTATTTAGATTTGTCTTGATCAGTGACTAAGATTAAATGTTGCTTGCACTGGTGATGTTAACTCATCTATTAGTATTCAGATATTCCTTTAGTGAGGACTGTGAGTTTCATGCTGCCCTTTCATTCCAGGGCATAGGCATTGGTGTGATGGTAATAGGCATATTCTAGAAGCTGTCTTGGCTGCAAGACAAAAATTGGCTTGCTTATAAATGGTAATGACTGCAAAACACAGATATATGGATCCTAGTAAACCCAAATTAATGTATCTGTAACTTAGTTAGACCTCCACAATGTCTGTAGGCACTGAGGCCAGCCCACACAAAGGGTTTGGTTCAAGACAGACTCAGAAGCTGAAGATGAACCAGTTTTGATAATATTCTGGAGTTCTGGTTTGTTCTTCATCCCTTTACCCCAATGGTGCTCACTGATGCATTCTACACACAGTAAGACAACACAATCGGAACACAACCAGCAGACTACAGGAGTGCAATAGAATTTGGGGGTTCCAATTTAGTTGTTGTCAAAGGCAGCACAGTATTTCCTGCCTGTACCCTCTCTTCCTCCTTAATTTTCTCTAGGTTTCACAATGAAATTCTTTTTCTCAAACTCATCTGAACTCTCGCTTTATAGCTTCTTTGTCATTCCTCACAGATTGCTCAGACTGGGTAGTCTACCTTTCAGAGAACATAGATCTCCCATTCAGATCTTTTGAGCTTTGTCTGCATACACAAATAATTTTTCTCTTTTAGTGAGTTCTTCTATAAGTCCTAAACACTGTTACAGCTCAGATCTCTAATTCCTACAAAATATAATTATAAAAATCCCTATAAAAATAACTCTCCAGGATCCCAAGGCAGAGGCTAGGAGTTGCTGCAAGCAGAGATGTCACTGTGACATACATTCCTTTAAGGATTAGGCTTACAGTCAGATGGCTTCAAGAAATCATGGAAATTACATTCTGAAAGTTTAGTAGCAGAGAGTTAAAAAAAGCTATATTTTATTCAAGACTTGTGTCAAGTTTGAATTAGTATTAGACACTGAACACAATGACACTTAAAATGATATTGTTTACCAAGTGCAGGTGTTTGATGCATTTCTTTCGCTCACTAAAGTAAGCTCTTCTTTGTCAACTGTTTGACATTTCTTTCTCTTAAGTCAATAAATATAGTTAGCATAAAAATTGCTAATGAACAAAATACTTGACTCATTTCTTTTTGCATTCTCTCAGGTTGCTATATCTTTTAAGAAAATTCCATTTCAAAACTTTCTCAAATTCCCCAAACATGAGCATCAGACAACTGGATATAGGTTGTTTTCTCCCATTTCTTCCATGTTGGACATTGTATAGTCCCATTTTCCTCACTTTTTTTAAGGAGACATGAGATGACAGTAATTTTCATTTAGACATAAAATATAGAGAAAAACTGAAGGGAAGGAGTTTTTAAAAGCCTATTTTATATGGCTTTAGTCTCAACTATGGTTTCCTGGATTAACTCATTTTAATTTTAATGTTAATACCCTGAGGCAGTTTGTGGGAAAGAAGAAAACTTAAAAGTGAAATAAATGAATATTATCTGATTGTTTTAGTAAGCTTTCCATCACTATAAAAATACCTGAGATAATCATCTTAAAGAGTAGAGAGTTATTTTGACTCACAGTCTTAGGGCTTCCAGTCTATGATTGGTTGACCCTTTTGCGAGGCGGAACAACATGTCAGGAGCCCCTGGTGAAGCAAAGCTATATTCCTCATTGACAGGGAGCAGAAAGGATGAGCAGAGAGATAGAGCCCCCAAATCCAAGGGCATGTCTTCAATGACCCACAGATCTCCCATTATAACCTAGTCTCTTAAGGATCCCATCATCTTCCAGTAGCACCATGCTGGGAATCAATTCGTGGGCCTTTGAAGGATATTTAGGGCCCAAATTCTAGGGGGCAGACAGATATGAATGATGGGAACACAAAGTTAAGAGAATAATTCTATAAAATGTGCCCACTGTGCTGACACACATAGGCTTTATTTTCCAAGAAGAAATTTACCTGCAGCCCTGCCTGGCCTCCATAGACAGAATGTCACATTCCCCAGCACACTACCTGGTGACTCACTGACAGAGATATGCAGGCCCAAGATACTGTTGATAAGAGCAACCCAAGTTATCCTGAAGGAGGGAACTTTTGTGACCAGATCCTGAAACTCTGGAGATAAGGATCATTTCTCCTAACCATAAAATCTGTAAGAATATACAGTTAAGAATCCAATTAGAACCCATCAGCTTGGGCCAAGGTGACCTAAAGTTGCCTTAACAGTGGAAACAGTGACGTCACCCTGCTGTCAGTCAAAAGTCAAGAGGTGGATCTAGCAAGGCAGGATTCTCGGGAAACTTTTCTGGGATATCCAATAAAGTCCCCTTGCCTTTTTCCCTCTCCCTTCAATAAACTCGTTCCTATTACTCTGAGCCACATGTCTGAAATATTTCTAACTTGGTTGTAAGAACTGAGATTTGAAGAGAGGGTCTTCATGCTGCTTCAGTTTCTAGGGAAGGCACGAGCTCTGTAAAAACAGCACTAGCCTTTAAAATTTTTTTTCCACTGTCACTTTTTCTAGTGTGTTTGAGGACATGAGTGATCAATCCATTCAGCACGCATTTGTATCACTGGCATACAATGCCTTCACACTTAATGTTCTATACAAATAAATTAAAAATAAAGCCCTCATTTGTATGTTTGGAGAGTAGAGGCTATTTTTAGCAAATCTAATACAGTATTTGTAACAAAGAATATTGGAATTTGTAGTTACTTCAGTGATAAACACTCTGGAAAACTGAAAATTTCTTCAATTAATTATTAAATTACTAACTTAAAAGTTAATTTATAGTTAATTACAATTGATTAATTTTTGTCTTTTTTATTCTTTCTTCCTCTTACTCCATGACCTACATGCGAATGCAATTAAGTTGCTACTGAAAATGTTGAGGACACACCCTAAGAGGCACAAAAACTGCTGAGTGAGTTCAACAGCTAGAGAGGGAGTGATGGAGGGAGGGAGGGAATTCTCAGCTTCTGTCATTCTCTTTAGCACCTCTCATGATTAAGAAGCCCAAGGGCAAGAGCCTTTGTGTTTAATCTGTCTCTCTTTTCCTCAGGATTCTGTCTATGAAGATTCTTACCTTTGTCACTTCCCCTGAGAGGTAAAGCGAGGAATGCTTCCCTAGGAGAGCTGGGCAGTTAAAGAATCACTGCACTGTGAGGCTCTGGAGCAAGTACAGCTTCAAAGCCAGGAAAGCGCAGTGTCTTTCTTTGTCCACATGTGCAATGTTGGACTGGTTTGACTTTTCTTTGCAATCAGAGTTTGCAAGGGTTTGGCTAATGGGATGCTGGAAGGTTGCAGTAACTGGCAAATTTGTTGCCCCTAACTATCCATCTCTACCTGCTAGAAACACCCTGATTAACAGTACCACTGATTTCTAGGTGTGAATACTACCACTGTGGATGATTTGGAGTGTTAACAGGATGCTACTAAACCTGGAAGTGGGAAATGGGCACAACCAGCTCTCTGCTGGTAGTCTAAACACATCACAATGATTGGCCACTGGGAGAAGAAAAGGAATCTCCCAGGTCTAAGCTGCAGGGATGGAAGTATTGTACCCCAAAGTCCTGTGTAGCAACTGAATCTATAATTACAAATATTTTCTTCGGGATCAGCATCAATGTAGATTAAAAAATACACCTTCTAAAACAACTGATTCATAAGTTTTAGTCAAACGAATTAATGAGACTTGTCTACTTATTTGTTTTGAAATTCTGAGTGTGACTTTGTAGAAAGAATGTTTTTCTTATTGACAAAGAAGGTGTGTTTATTATGACCAAAGGAAAGGAAGTTCCACTGCCTTGAAAGAAGATGAGCTCCAAATGAAGGAAGTACTTTTGTTCTTTTGATCACTTCTAAAGTTTCTCAAATGTTTCCCATTTATGGCCGTCATGCTGGAGCTTTCTCTTACAGAGCTAGACCTGGAAGAGAGCTGAGGTGGTGAATAAAATGTTTTACTAAGTCTACAGTTACTATAGTTCTAGACCTTTTATATTTTATTCTTTTCTGTTTAAGTTGTTTTTAGTTGTAGATGGACATAATACCTTTATTTTATTTATTTATTTTTATGTGGTGCTGAGGATGGAACCCAGTGCTTTACATGTGTTAGCCAAGTGCTCCACCACTGAGTCACAACCCCAGCCCTATATTTTATTCTTATTGTAATATATTAACCAACCCAATAATTTTACAGAGATATTAAGTTAATTTCCCAAATTCATAATCATTATCAGAAGTTGGGACTAAAACATGGATCCATGGAATTTCTTCCTAAGAGAGTTTACATAATATCAGATTGTGGGGCTTCACTCCTCTCTTTTACACATCACAGTAAGATTTTCATTACATGTGCATCTGAGTGAATTTTCTATAAAATAAATTTCTCTCAATTACCCAGTGTCTCAAGTCACTGTGAGACTGTGATCCTGTTTTTTTAATTTTCAATATCATGGCACAAGCCTTTTAGAGACTTTAAAGTATTTAATTTTGGTATGGCAGGTGACATTCCTAGATAAGGCACAAGGCATTTTACATGGAATTGTTTGTTTAAGTTTAAAATTATCATATTTTGTTTTATTTGTTAGTTTAACTAATATATAAAAATTGGACATATTTATTGGGCACCAGGTGACATTTCAGTACCTGCGTAAATTGTGTAATACACAAATCCAGCAAAACATACCTATCTCTGTGTTCATTATTTCTTTTAAATAAAAGCATTCAGCATGTTTCCCTTTAGCTTTGTTGAGATACAGGATATATTATTAATATCCATAGTCACCCTACTGTGAAATAGAACAGAAGAAATTCATGCTATTGTCTAATTTTAAGTCAGTGACCACTGATCAAATTTTTCCCAAACCTCTCCCCCTCCTATTCTCTGTATCCTCTGGTAATCACCATTCTAATCTGAACTTCTAGGTCACCTCTTTTTCAATACCACATGAGTGAGATCATGTGTACTTGTTTCCCTATGCCTGTCCTGTGTCACTTAATATAATGATTTCCAGCTTCACCCATGTTATGGTGAATGACAGGATTTCATCCTTTTTTGTGGCCAAATAGTATTCCATTGTGGGTATTGAACACATTTTCATTATCCATATCAGTTGATAGACAGTTATGATATTTCTATTTCTTGGCTATTATAAATAGTATTGCAATAAATGTGAGAGCAAACGTTTTTTCAGCACATTTATTTCAATTTCTCTCTATCTATAACCAAGAGTGGTTTCTATTTCTATGAGGTCCATTATTGAGATTAATTGGAATTGCATTGAATTTGTATAGCACTTTTGGTAGTATGGCCATTTTGACGATATTAATTCTGCCTATCAAGAAAATGGGAGATCTTTCCATCTTCTAAGATTTTCTTTAATTTCTTTCTTTACTGTTCTGCAGTTCTTATTGTAGAGGTCTTTCACCTCTTTTGTTAGATTGATTCCCAAATATTTTATTTTTTCTGAGGCTATTGTGAATGGGGTAGTTTTCTTAATTTATCTTTCAGAGGATTCATCACTTATGAATAAAAATGCATTAGATTTATGAGCATTAATTCTATATCCTGATACTTTACTGAATTCATTTATGAGTTCCAGAAGTTTTCTGGTGGAATTTTTCGGCTCCTCTAAATATAGAATGATGTCATCAGAAAAAAGGGATAGTTTGAGCTCTTCTTTTCCTATTTGTATCCCTTTAATTTCTTTGGTCTGTCTAATTGTTCTGGCTAGTGTTTCAATGTGTTTCAATGACAATGTTGAATAGAAGTGGTGAAAGAGGGCATCCTTGCCTAGTTCCAGTTTTCAAGGGGAATGCTTTGTTTTTCTCCATTTAGAATGATGTTGGCTGTGGGCTGAGCATAGATAGCCTTTACGATGTTTAGGAACGTTCCTACTATCCCTATAGAGTAAGCAATCATGAAATTCATTTGGAGGAATAAGAGACCCAGAATTACTAAATTAATTCTTAGCAAGAAGAGTGAAGCAGGAGGTATCACAATACCAGACCTTCAGCTATACTACAGAGCAATAGTAACAAAAACAGCATGGTATTGGCCCCAAAACAGACAGGTAGATCAATGGTACAGAATAGAGGACACAGAGCCAAACCCACATAAATACAGTTACCTCATCCTAGATAAAGGCCCCAAAAACATACAATGGAGAAAAGATAGCCTCTTCAATACATGGTGCTGGAGAAACTGGAAATCCATATGCAGCAAAATGAAACTAAACCCCTATCTCTCACCCTGCACAAAACTCAACTCAAAATGGATCAAAGACCTAGGAATTAGGCCAGAGACCCTGCACCTAAGAGAAGAAAAAGTAGGTCCCAATCTTCATCATGTGGGCCTAGGACCAGACTTAATTAACATGACTCCCAAAGCACAAGAAATAAAAGCAGGAATCAATAATTGGGATAGATTCAAACTCAAAAGCTTTTCCTCAGCAAAGGAAACAATCAGCAATGTGAAGAGAGAGCCTACAGAGTGGGATAAAATCTTTGCACACACACTTCAGATAGAGCATAATCTCCAGAATCTACAAAGTACTCAAAAATCTTTACACCAAGAACACTAATAACCCAATCAATAAATGGGCCAAGGAAATGAACAGACACTTTGCAGAAGAAGATCTATAAGCAATCAACAGATTTATGAAAAAATGTTCAACATCCCTAGTTATAAGAAAAATGCAAATCAAAACCACCTTAAGATTTCATCTTACCCCAATTAGAATGTCTTTTATTAAGAATACAGGCAACAACAGGTATTGGCAAGGATGTGGGGAAAAGGGTACACTTATACATTGCTGGTGGAAGTGCAAGTTGGTGCAGTTACTCTGGAAAGCAGAGTGGAGATTCCTTGGAAAACTTGGAATGGATCCACCATTTGACCCAGCTATCCCACTTCTTGGCCTACACCCAAAGGACTTAAAATCAGATTACTACAATGATGCAGCCACATCAATGTTCATAGCTGCTCAATTCACAAAAGCTAGATTGTGGAATCAACCTAGATGCCCTTCAATAGATGAATGGATAAAGAAACTGTGGTATATAAACACAATGGAATATTACTCAACCATAAAGAAGAATAAAATTATGGCATTTGCAGGTAAGTGGATGATGTTGGAGACTGTCATGCTAAGTGAGATTAGCCTATCCCAGCAATCCAAAGGCCGAATGTTCTCTCTGATAAGTGAATGATGATGCATAATGCGGGTGGAAGGGAGGCAAGAATGGAGGAAGGATAGATAGCATAGAGGGAAGGGAGGGGTGGGGTTGGGGTGGAAGGGTAAGAATAATAGAATGTGTGACAGACATCATTGCCCTGTGTACATGTATGAATGCACAGATGGTGTGACTCTACTTCGTGTGCAACCAGAGAAACAATAGCTGTACTCCATTTGTGTTCAATGAATCAAAATTAAATGAATTAAAAAAAAAGAATGATAAAATTATGACATTTCCAGGTAAATGTATGGAATTGGAGAAGATCATGTTTCGTGAAATAAGCCAATCCCAAAAAACCAAAGGTCGAATGTTCTCTCTTATAAGTGGTTGATGACACAGAGTGGGGTTGGGGGGAGGCTTGAGAAGAATGGAGAAGAGATGGATTGTATAGAAGAAAATGAGGGGTGGGGAGGGGGCAGGGAAGGAAAGAAAATAGAATAAGACAAACATCTATACCATATGTATACATATAAATATGCAAACTGTATGCAAACTGTATGATTCTACTTTGTGTACAATCAGAAAAATGGTAGTTTTACTCCATTCATGTACAATGACCTAAAATTAAAAAATAAATAAATTAATGGAAAAAAAGGAGTGGTTTCTACTTTTAGTTTTTGAGGAAACTCCATGTGGTTTTCAATGATGGCTTTACCAATATATATCCCATAAACAGTGTGTAAAAGTTCTCTTTTCTCCATATGTTTGTCAGCTCTTGTTTTTTTTTTTTTTTCTTGATAAACTTTCACTTATTGAAGTGAAATGATTCCTCATTGGGGTTTTGATTGGCAATATCCTGATGAACAGTGATGTTCAATATTTCTCATTGACCATTTATATACAAGTCTTCTTTTGAGGAATAGCTATTTAGATAAAGTTCCCCTTTACTACTCAAATTATTATTATAATTAGAATTTGCTATTAAGTACCTTATATATTATGATTATTATCTATCATCAAAACTATCATGTGTAGTTTGCAAAAGTTTCGCCCCATTTTATAGATTGTTATTTTACTGTGTTCCTCATCTTCTTCGCTATTAAGAAGCAAACTCATTTATCTATTTTTGGTTTTGTTTCCTGGGCTTTTGGAGTCTTATTAATGAATCAAAATGAAGTCTGTAAAAATAAAAAAATAATAAAAAAAAAACAACCAAACGAAAAAACCTAAGGATAATTTTAGATGCGCTTTTTTTGTTTGTTTGCATAAGAAGAAAACTAAAATGGTCACATTTTCCCTTTTATTTTGTTTATTTGGTATACTGTGTTAACTGGTTCACACATGTTGAACTGTCTTTACATTCTTGGGATGAATCCCACTTTGTTATGGTAAATGATTCTTTTAACGTGCTGTTGTATTTAGTTTGTTAGTGTTTTTTTTTTTTTTTTGAGGATTGTTGCATCTATGTTCATGAATAATGTTACCCTGTGGCATTCTTTGGTCTTGGGTACAAGGGTAATGCTGACCTTGAGAATGTGATTGAAAGAATGTTCCTCTTCGATTTTTTACATATTTTAACCAGGATTGGTGTTATTTATACTCTAAGGGTTTGGTGGAACTCAGCAGTGAAGTCATCTGGTCATGGGCTTTTCTTTAATGGAAGATTTTTATTACTGAATCAATGTCATTACCAAGTGGTCTTTGATTTCTTTGTAAGTCAGTCTTGATAAGTCTTATGTTTCCAGGAATTTGTCCATTCCTTCTAAGTGATCCAATGTGTTGTTGCGTAGTTCATAATAATCTCTAATGATTATTTTATTGTTTTTTTTTGGGGGGGGGAACTGGGGATTGAACCCAGGGGCACTCCACCACTGAGCCACATCCCCAGCCCTATTTTGTATTTTATTTAGAGACAGGGTCTCACTGAGTTGCTTAGGGCCTTGCTAAGTTGCTGAGGCTGGCTTTGAACTCATGATCCTCCTGGCTTGGCCTCCCAAGTGCTGGGATTACAGGTGTGCGCCACCATGCCCAGCTTCTAATGATTATTTATATTTCTGCTTTAACAGATAAAATTTCCTTTAGCTCTGATTTTTTTTGTTGTTGTTGTTGCCGTTTTCCTCCTCAGGTAGTTTAGCTAAAGGTATAATTATTTGTTTATCTTTTTCAAAAACCAGTCTCAATTTTGTTGATATTTTTATTGCTTTTCATTTCTACTTCACTTATTTGTGCTCTGATCTTTAGTATTTCTCCTTATTAATTTTGGGTTTTTCTTGTTTTACTAGCTCCTTGAGATGCAGCAATAGGTTCCTGTATTTAAACTTCCCTCTTGGTACTCTTGCTATGTCCCATTAGGTGCTGGCATAATATGTTTCCAATTTTGTTTTACAAGTCCTTCTTAATTCCTTTTTATCTCTATTAATTATGGATATGAATTTTTTATTTCCATATATTTGGGGGTTTCCAGTTTTTCTTGTAATTAATTTTTGGTATTATTTCATTTTGGTCAGAAAAAATACTCAATATAATTTCCATTTTGAAACAATTTGTTGAGGCTTTCTTTGGTGGTCTAATGTATGATCTGCCTCAGAGAATATTCTATGTGCTGTAAAGAAAAATTTGTATTCTGCAGCTGTTAAAGGGAAAGATTGGTAGATGTCTGTTGGGTACCTTTATTTTTTTATTTTTTAATTTTTAAAATTTTTTTTTATTTACTTATTGATTCATTGAACACAAATGGAGTACAGCTATTGTTTCACTGGTTGTATACAAAGTAGAGTCACACCATCTGTGCGTTCATGCATGTACACAGGGCAATGGTATATGTCACACATTCTGTTATAACAGAATGTTGGGTCCCTTTAGTCTGGGGTGAATTTTAATTCTGTGGTTTCTTTGTTAATTTTCCACCTATCTGTCCTTTGCTGAGAGTAGGGTGTTACAGTTCCCTACTGTTATTGCATTAGAGGCTAGGGTCTATTAATATTTCCTTTCTATATTTGGGTGCTTCACTCTTAAGTGCAAATATATTTGTAGTTATTTCCTCCTACTGAATTGACACTTTATCACCCTGTATTGACCTTCCTTGTCTCCTTTCATTGCTTTTTATGTAAAGTATATTTTATCTGATACAATCATGCCTAATTCTTCTTTCTTTTGGATTCCATTTGTATAGAACATCTTATGCCTTCCCTCCATTTTTAGTCTATGTATGACTTTGGCACTGAGGTGATTTTCTTATAGGCAGAATATTGATCCTCTTATTTACTTAAAAATAAACATTGATGCCCCAACATTAGTTCTTACATCCATGTTTTCAGATAAATTTACCTAATTAATGTGATCTATTTAAAAAATATCAATCAATAAATGGACTAAGGAACTGAACAAACATTTCACAGAAGATATACAATATGTGAAAAAATGTTCAACATCTGTAGCAATTAGAGAAATGCAAATCAAAACTACTCTAAGATTTCATCTCCTTCCAATCAAAATGGCTATTATCAATAATACAAAAAAAAACAATAAATGTTGGTGAGGATGTGGGGAAAAAGGTACAGCTATACATTGGTGGTGAGAATGCAAAATGGTGCAGCCATTATGGAAAGCAATATGGAGATTCCTTAGAAAACTTGAAATGGAACCATCATTTGACCCAGTCATCCCACTCCTCGGTTTATACCCAAAGGACTAACAATCAACATACTACAGTGACACAGTCACATCAATGTTTATAGCAGCTCAGTTCACCATAGCTAAACTATGGAACCATCCTAAATACCCTTCAACTGAAGAACTGATAAAGAAAATGTGATATGTACATATATATCAATATGTATATATATGTATATATATATGTGTGTATGACAGAATATTACTCAGCTTTAAAGAAGAATGAAATTATGGCATTTGTTGTTAAATGGATGGAGTTAGAGAATATCGTGCTAAGTGAAATAAGCCAAACCCACAAAACCAAAGGCCAAGTATTTTTTCTGATACGTAGATGTGAATTCACAATAAGGGGCTGGATAGGGAAGAATAGAGTTACTTTATATTAGGTAAAGGGGAGTGAGAATAGGGGAAGGGGTATGGGGATAGGAACGACGGTAGAATGAATCAGACATTTTTACCTTGTGTGCATGTATGACTTCATGACCAATATGATCCTGCATTTATCGTCAGAAAAATGAGAGATTACACTCCATTTATGTATGATGTATCAAAATACATAAAAGTACTCTACTGTCATGTACAACTGATTAGAACAAATAAAAAATTTTTAAAAAATTGGTGCATTTTATTTATTTATTTATTTATTTATTTATTTATTTATTTATTATTGTTTCAGCTAGTCTGTCTCTAATTGGAGAATTTAATCCAATATGTTTAAGGTAATTATTAACAGAAGAGGTCTAACTACAACCATTTTATGACTTTTTTCTAGTTTTGTAGTAGTTTCTTTCTCTTACAGCTTTCCTTTCTGATTAATTTATTTACTCGTATGTTTTGAATCCATGCTTTTTATTTTTGATCTATTGCATTTTTTTGCTGTGGTTATCATGAAGTTAACAAAACCATGTTTTGATTAGAATTACCTATTTTGAAGTGATGGTAATTTGACCTTGATCATAAAATAATTCAATGAGAAAAAGTTCTGATAAAATTATTATAGTTACACTTCGTTCTTCCCTACATTTTGAATTAGTTTGGGTCCCACTTTATTAATACTGTCTCTTAATATATTGACATAATTATTATTGTTAAATGTTTCAATTTTTAGTGTTCACACTAAAGATGTAAATGGGTTATGTACCATACTTATAATATTAGAGCCTTCCAAATTTGTCTGTATGTTCTTACTAGTAAATTTTATAGCTTGTGATGTCATTTCCTTTTTCATTAACATCTCTTCCTTTTAGTTTGAAGTTCTGCCCTTTGCATTTCTTGTAGGACTTATCTGGTAGTGATAAATTCTCTTGACTTTTGTTTGTCTCAGGATGTTTATCTTTTCTTCATTTCTAAAGAGTACCTTTTCTGGGCAAATAAATCTTCTTAACTTTTTAACTTTTGTTTTTCTCAAATTATCTTTATCTCTCTTTCATTGCTAAAGGATACCATTGCTGAGTGAAGTATTCGTTGTTTACAGGGTTTTTGTTTTTTCTTCAGTACTTCCTCCTGACCTGGAAGTCTGCTATGAGTTGAATTTGGGAAACCTACAGAATTTATGTAACTCTTATTTCTTGCCATTTTGAGTGCCCTTCCTTTAACTTTAAAATTTTTAGGGTTAATTATAATATGCTTGAGCTAGGCATGGGTTAGTCAAATGATTAGTAATATCACCTTTATGTACATGGATATCTGTGTTCTTCTCCAGGTTTGTGAAATTTCTCTTATTGTCTCTTCAAATAAATTCTCTGTCTATTGGGCATTCTGAAATCCCTCTTGAACCCCAGTAATTCCAATATTTGCTCCTTTAATGATGTCCCAACATTCTTGCGATTTTTCTTCATTCCCCTTCACACTTTCATTTTTCTCCTATAATTGTGTACTTCTAAATAGCTTGTCCTCAAGTTTACTAATTCTCTCTTCTTTTTGATCTATTATGTTATGGATTCCTTCTATCACCTTTTAATTTCACTTCATGAACATTGATTTTTTAATTGTTTCAATCTTTCTGTGAAGTTTCTCTGACAGAATACTAAAATGTTCCTGGTTTTCTTAAAGCTTATTGAGTTTCCTTAAAATAACTCTTTTGAATTCTCCTCCTGAGAGTTCACCCATATTGTTTGCTATGTGTTTATCTTCTGAATCCTTATTTTATCTATTAGGCAAGATTGTGGTTCCCTAAAGTGCTTGATGCCTGTTGATATGCAATATTATTTAGGCATTGAGTGATTAGGTATTTATTCCAGTCTTCCTAATCTGACTTTATTTGTACCTACCCTGGAAATTTTAGGTGGGTTGCTTATGCACTCATCCTATGGACATTTTTGCTATTTAAAGACTAGATGGAACCCTAAATCCATGTGTGTGACAAGTTTGTCGCTAAGTGTTGCTGTTGTTTCAGCACTACAGCATGCCCCTAGCCAAAGTTTGTCCCAGTTGTACAGTTGATGTGCTATTCAGAATGCACTGTGTCTACAAAAGAGTAATTTGTCCCTAAAAGTCTATCCTCCAGGTCAGGTTAGGCCCAGACTCCTTATCCAGAGTCACCAGCCTATGGTCAGTTACCAGAGATTGTATTTATCCCTGGGTCTCACTATGGTTGGAGTGGCCCCAAGCTCTTGGTCAACAACTTGTCATGTACCTACTTTTCCTTCTCTCAAGAAGACAATTACTCTTTCCATCTTGTGTTGTCTTAGGTTGAGTGGGAAGTCTCATGGCCTTCAGTGCTTACAATGCTGGTCACACTCAGAGGCTATAACTTGAGAAGACCATTGCAGTGCAGTGCTAGACAAGGACCAAGACCCAAACTTTTATAATCTACATGATCCTAAAGTAAACTCATGGCCTGAGAATTTTGCAGACAGGCACAAGTGATACCAGCTAAAATAAAAATCCAGTTGATTGGGATGTGAAGACAGAAACCAAAGACCTATTTATGGATACTGGCCTGGAGATAGGGACCATCAATAATTCTTCAGTATTAGGTTTCTCTATCCTCCCTCTCTGTTCCAGGGTTAAGTGTTGTGCTCATTTCATGCTCAGCCCCAAATACCCAGGAGGTACAGTGCTGTCAGAGTTTGAGGAGGGATGGTGGAGGCAGTCCGTTGGCTACATAGCTAAAACAGATCAAGAGGTTCACTCTGAAAGTACTGACCTGAGACATGGAGCATGGAGCTATGTCTAGCATAGAGTTTCACCACAGCAGGGTTAATATGGGGTTTCAAGACCAATTTTCAAACTGGGCTTCAAGTATAAGGCCTGGATTTCATTCTCTTTCCTTCCTCCAATGGGGAGGCATCTCTCCAAATTGCACTGTTGGGGGAGGGGTAACACAGGAAACTCAGCTTTCTTCAATGTGTCTTTTCTTATTTTACTAAAAGCAGATACTTCTTTAATACATATGAAGATGGATTGGTGCATGAATAGCTATTCAAATTTATGTCTTTGTGGAGAGATAATTGCTGGAACCTCTTACTCTGCTTTATTTGGCCACACCTCTGATTTTTATCTTATTAAAATGAATAGAAACTGTAATAATTCCTGTAGAGTCAATCATTTTATTTCCAGGTCTTTGATCTACATTGACATCATACTCAGCAATTTTTATAGATTATTAAACTGGCCAATGTCAATACATAACCGGTATCTGATTTGCTATTATTTTACATATGTATCTTTCTTCATGATTTTACATATGAATATGTTATTATATGAGTGATTATAGTCTTTAAATTTTTCTCACTAAGCTTTTCATGATGTCTTTAGAGAGATCGTTTTATCTTTTTAGGTGAGTTGTAGAATTGCTGTTTCATACTTTCTTATATTATTTTTGTGACAAAAAAAGTAATAAAAATTCTGGCAGTTTTTTTTTCATAAAAGAATGTTAAAATTTTACCAAGAAAAGGTAGTAATTCAGAAGTTATATTTAGGTATTTTCAAAGGGTGTTTCTTTCCCTCTCTCCCCTGCCTTCTGCTCTCCTGAAACTTATCAGGATATGTAAAATGCTAAAAATTTTTGATTAATTATTTGTATGGTATTAAGTAGTAACTATTTTAGGTGATCATAAATATTTGAGAGTTTGATACAGATCACATTTCCTCTTCTGTTTTCCATTTATTTCTTTAGATATTAAACTAGTCTTCTAGAGATATTATTTTTACAATAAGTATATATAAAGCATCTCTCATTCTAAATGACTACCACAAAATAGAGGTGAGGAAAAACTAATTTTAATTGAGATTTGTGTGTTATATTACTCCTCTACAGAAAAGTGCCACTTTATATTTAATAGGTATACCATATAAAGGAATTTGCAGCCTTGTATTTTGGACCATATACAGATTTTACAATGAGTTTCATGTCCAATATCATATTAAGCCTTTAAAAAGCAATTTAAGGTAGATGGAATATGTTTATGAATATTTTATAGTAACACCAAGAAAAAGTTTAGCTGAAATGTAAAAAGTATAAATTTTTTTCATAAAATATATCTAACTAAATACTCAAGTTTATTTTAGAACCTATTTGGTATTTAGAATTTCTAAATCATCACTGTTGATTTCTGTCAATACCAAGCACATTTATAGACCAATTTAAAATTGCACTGAAGATGTTAAGCTCATGAAATTGGTGGAATTAGGAAGATCAAAAGTTGTGTTTTCCAAAAAAGCAATGCGAATTCTGGCAAAGATTGTTAGAATCAAATTTTTAGAATTTTGCCTGTTGACTGAAGGCTTATTTTTGGAATCTATTCTCTTTCCTTGAACTTACTCTCTTTCAGGGCTGGTAGTCCTCCGTTTTGTTAGTGTAGTACTACAGTGTATTTTGGAACTTGTCATGGTCGATCTCAACTTATTATTCATACTGAAATGTCCTTGGATTTTTATTAGATTTACATTAAATTTCATTAAATGCTGAGATTATTCTCAAGAGTATTGGTATCTCTATGGTATTAGATTTCCTCTCAGAAAGAATAAATACCTTCATGTTTACTTTGGTCTTTTTACACACTTTTGCAATATTTCATATAACTTTCTTCATAAAGATTTGCATAGTTTGAATATTTTTATTGTGCATACTCTTTAATACAAATAAATTTATAAATATCATATTTAAAATTTGTTATTGCTAATATATGGAAAACTATTTTATGGACGTATTATTTATAGATTTTACTTACCTTTTTTCTTTATTTTTCTATTTACATATTTTTTTCTGATATTTATACATCTTATAACCTTTTCTTAAGTAATCACACTATATATAATCTCCAGACTGATATTCAACACCAGAGGTGAATGGATGAACACAACAAACAAACTTTATTTCTACAATGCTCTGACATCATATTTCTGACACCAGGTGTGTGAGGTTCTTTCTTCACCAAGCAAGAAATTCTGCAACTGTGGCCACCTGCTGGGTGTCCTCTAAATCAGTTCAGTTCTGGCACTGCCTACTTGGAGGTGAAAATGAACTCACAGATTGAGTGCTTAGTCCCCAAGACCGCACTTCCATTCCATTGTTTGCTTGTGCTTCTGACCCACCAGTTATTCATCAGGGTTCCTATAACACCACCCTCAGACTTGATTAATTTGCTAAAGTTGGCTCATAGAACTCAGGAAAATATTTACTTAGGTTTACTGGTATATTGTAAAAGAAATTACAAAGGATATAGATGAAAAGATGCTTAAGGCAAGACTTTGGCAATGAGCAGAGAGCTTCCTTGCCCTCTTCTTGCACTCCAGCCTCCAAGAACCTTCACATGTTTGACTATCCAGAAGCTCACTGGACTTTGTCCTTTTGGGGTTTTATGGAGGCTTCATCATGTAATCATTGCTCGTTAAATTATTGGCCACTGGTGATCAACTCCGACTTTAGCCCCTCAATCTTCTTTGAAAATGGATGAGTGGAGCTGAAAGCTCCAATCCTCTAACTTGATTTATCTTATACACAAACCCAATCCTGAAGCTTCCTGGGGCCTGCCAGTTATCAATAAACTCATGAGCATACAAAAAAGACATTTGTCACATTAAAAATTCCAAGGATTTCAGGAGTTGTATGCCAAGAAACTGTACAAAGATCAAATATATTTTTCACAATATCATACTGAAGCATTTTTGATTGATACATTTTATAATGATAACACAAAATGATAACATGGCATAGGTTTATGGCAGTCTACACAAAAGATCTCATCTGGTCCTTTAAAATTCCACATGTAAGAATGGGAACAAGAGTAGCACAGAAATTTGCTTCAATTTACAAATCTCATTAATGGCGTAATTTCTAGAAAAATTTTCCCCTTGGATCACGTTCAAACTCTAATCTGACTTTCTTTACAATCCAATAGTGTGTCAAATGGCCTCACCCTGGTTTGCCAAAAACTTGTTTTTGATTTACACTCTGCTCAAGCTTTCCAAAAACACATGCACACATAGCAGAGTCCTTACTCTGCACCTCTGAACTCAGTTCTCAGCATGACTAGAGGGAAAATAAATAAAACTGAACAGCATAGTCTTCACTCTGACTTGGTGGTCATTACATGCATTTTTATATAACATGTATAAGACTGTATACATAGCCTAGTTCACAGTTATTCTGATCATGTAAAAATGTCAAATTCTCCTCTGTCATATTTTCAATTTAAAGCAAATTCGAATGAATTTGATTTGCATTAGTCTAGTTTTTCTTGGAATCTGGTTTGGTTGAGATGACATTGCTATTTCTTTCATTGAAATAGGTAATTTGATTGCAGACTTTTTTTTTTGGAAGATGAGTGTAATGATTTTTGAAGTTTCAGAAGACAATGTTCTGTCTGCACCTGTGTGAATGTTTTGTCAGAATCAATTATGAAGTATGTAATTATATGGATATTGAATAATTAGTGCAAAACTCATTGGAAATGCCAAAGTTAAACAAGTTCTCTCTTGCATATGAAGACAGTTGCTCTGATGGGTCAAGTTTCATTAGCTAAGGATGCCAATCACATAAAGAGTCAGACAAAGTCTGGCGATATTTATACATTATGGATCATGAGTCAAACACCTTCCCAAGTCATCTGAGCCACTTTTCACTGTGACAAAAAACATGTTCTCCAAGGTCCTTAGCTGTCTCTTTCAGCAATTATGCAACAAAATGAGTCCTTGCAGTCATGGTGGCTACATCTCTATTCTAATCAGATGTCTTTATTAAAAGGGTTTATTATGATGATCATGATTCCCAGGTGTGAACAAAATCTAAGAAAAATAACTATAGTATAATTGTTCTCTATGTTGGAGACCATGCTTTTATTTATTAATTTGGAGCTGGAAAATGTAAACACAAGAATGAAAAACATATATTCTTTTGTCTTTCTCCTTCTGTATGTCTTTTTCTAATCAATGAAGAGCAAAATGTTTCTGATAATATCACAATAGAGTGTAGATTACATGACTGTAGAGACATTATCTCTGTTTCTGCTCACCAGTGCATCTCCATAACTCAAGTATAGTTTGTCTGAAGAAGTGGATGCTCATATCACACAACTACCAGAAAAATGCAAGGACAATATTATCATGAGTATTAAGCTAGGATAGTGTCCCCAAATCATGTCTTTTTGATATCTATTGAAACAGTTCACTTTATATCTGAAAAAAGCAATTAGGTTCCTTGGCAATTTATCCCTGTACTCAAATATGTATGAAATGTCTGATATTTGTGAACATTTCTAAGTCACAAAGATTTCATGTGCCTAGTCCATGTTAGTCTTTGTGACATACAAAAATATATATAAAATATATATAGTGTAAAGAGACAACTAGAAAAATGGACCCAAAGAAAATAGTCCCTGAGTTACTCACCCTACCACTAGAATTTTTTTATGTTTTTCTATTGTCTATGTAAAATTGCAAGAAAAAGAAATTCAAAAATGGAAGCATAAAAGAGAGTCATCATGATGGAAAATAATTTTACTTTATAGATATAAGGACGTAAAAATTATTTGCTTATTCAACTTGAAAGTTTCTCCATCAACATTATAGTCCATAAATTTTATGCTAGAATTTACCTGTCTTAGCACTCCTTGAATAGATTTGAGAAGGAGATTTGAGGAGTAGGAACTGGACTTGAGAGTGGAATGTGCTAGTAGGTCAAATATAGCACTAAAAATGATCAGTAAGGCTTAGGGTACAGCTCAGTGGTAGAGAATGTTCTAGGTATACATAATGCCCTGTATCAATCCTAATCATACACACAAAAAATGAAAATAAAAAAGAAAGAAAAAAGTTATCAGTAGACAAATTTACAGTAGTAAGACTGGGAGAAATACCCTTAGCCCCTTCCACCATTCAGATGCATGAACACAAAGACATTTATGTGGTTTCCAACATGCATGAAACCTAGGAAAGGGGTAAAGAATGTGAGTTCCTTAAAATATCAAAGTAGTAAACATGCTGTTTTATGACTATTTTATGTAATGAGTAAGGATTCTGTTACCATTTTATGAATATTTATTTCTCTCCTTGTGCTCATATATATTTTTGAATCATGTTTAAAATCTCTATTGTGATTATAATAGACAACTAAAAATATGGTTATTTTTGTTACACTGCTATAAAATTTGGTGAAATTTACTGTCTATAACAAATACAGTGAATTAACATAATGAAATGCACATCTGGATGTTAGGCTTAATACCAAAATCCTGATTTCTTTAAAAATCTTATCTATATTTTAGCATTATACCAAGTAAAATAAGAGGACTTTCCTTTATTCCACACTCTCAAGATTCCTATAGGAAACACATTTTAGATATTCTTTTCCTCTTAAACCCCTTTGTCCTACGACTTCTGCTCTTTTTTCCTACATTCCTTTTTTTCTATGACTTCTGCTCTCAGACTTGGAATATTCTGAATTGTTCACAACCCAAGATCATTACTACTCACCTATTTAACTATACAGATAGGACACTGTACGCCGAAGAATGCAAATCTTAGCTTTGAGATTCTCACTCTGGTTTTGCTCAATCATTTTATCCCTTTTTCCCAGCACACCACTTAGAACATAGGCATTAAATTAGTATTTGTAAAATGAATAACAAAATGAATAGAGGTATTTTGAGTAAAGATATTGAAGAAAAACAATTTCCTGGCTCTTTTGATCAAAGTTTGAATAGGATCTATGAGCCAAAGATTGAAAGCATTATAGTTGCACTGTGGAGGTTACAATTTCTGTCCATTGCTCTATTTTCTCAGCATTATTAACTTATAGCACTAATAATTTCCCACAAGAAGATATCTTTTAGCCCCACTGAATTTAACCATATAAAGTTCAAAGATTGTCATTGATTTGACTAGTTATTATCTGTTGAAAGGATTAGGTCAGCAAGACCTATACAAAAAATCTTGCTCTGCTTTCATTCATACAGGTAATCATGGTACATTATTTGATATTAAATGTTTTTATTAAGTTCCTTAGCCATTGAAGACAATACACAGGCACCTATTTAGTACATACCATATGCCAGAGCAGTCCTTGGCTGATATAAATTTAAATATCATGGAAGGTTTTCAAGGGTTTTTATTATAACTGTATCCATGGCTCTGTTTCCTTAAAATGCCAAACTCAAGAAATTGCGAGAGAAGATGAAATGAAATCTTTTCTGTTAATCTGCACATATACATCTCACTGCTTTTCAGTGTTTTTTTTTTAGGATGGTGACACAAATAACTCTCGACCCCTTGCTTGTTCCAGTTCTCTAGTTAAAAAATGATAAATTTGTCCATTTAGCATTAATGTCACTAACTCTGTTTGACAAAGTTCACTAATCTATAATATAGTAATATAAGAGGGAATGAACTTCACTGTTGACTATATAGACAGCTCAGTTCTTGGACTAGTCCTGGTACCCTGCGTGGTTAGATCAGTGGATCTTGGACTATTTACTATCACTGCAGAGTGTGACATCTTAGAAAGGGTTAGGTACTGTTTCAGAGGTTTTGAGTAGCAGTTTACATAGAAGTCTATTCAGGGTCACCATAATTCGTGGATACCGAACACTAAGTTTGTCATGAATAGCTCCCTTAGCATCGTGTAGCACAAAACTTATATCATCCTACAAAGCAGTAAGGTCTGTTGTGATTTAGATCTTAAATGTCTCCCAAAGATCATATGTGGAAGCCTTTATTGCCATCTGTGGCACTATTGGAAGGTGGTAGAATCTTTAAGAGGTGAGGACAAGTGGAAGGAAGTTAGAGAATCAGGGGCATGACCCTGGAGGGGATGATGAGATACTGGCACCTTTCTCTTCCTCTCTCCTTGCTTTCTGGCAACCATCATGTCTGAAAAAATTTGCTTCACTATGATCTCCCTGCCATGATGTTCTGTTTACCACAGGACCAAAATCAATGGAGTCAACTGTCCCTGGACTGAAACCTCTTAAAGCAAGAACCAAAATAAATCTTTCCTCTTTTAAGTTGACTTTCTTAGGTATTTTATCATAGAAATGGAAAGCTGACCAATACAATGCCCAACTACTTTGTCTTCTCTCCCTTGGAGTGCCAGCTCCAGAACATTTGTTTCTTATTTGTATAATGTTCATTTTTAAAAGCCTGATCTTAATAGTACACTTTCCACACTCTTACATAGAGAAATAAGGCAATTTATATCTTTCTGCATTTAGGTCGACAATTTCAGGTACAAACTTTGTGTGTATACCTTTTTAGTGCAAGTGAGATGCATCTCATTGTCATTTTCAACTTTCTATAGGTGTTTTACTTATGGACACATAATAAATAAGTTTATGGGCTTTCAGAAACACCTGGGCCAAGATCAGACATATAACTTCCCATGGTGCTGAAGACAAAGTTCCAAGGATAAAAATTGATTCACTTATTAAACATTATGTTCAATGATTTTGTGAACCTCTGATTTCTCCACAGGACTGGAATCACATGTATTTAGGAAATGTATCTGTTTTGTTCACTTCATCTTTAAAGCTTATCACAATAAAACTTGTTGCAAATGCAGAATGAATTTGCAAAATGCATTTTAAAATCCTTTAAATGCATAAGTTGTAAAATAAAAAATTAATGTTAATGGAACATCTAGAAAGTCCTGACATCTGAAAGCAGGAAAATAGTGAAATGACAATATTTGAATGGATAAAGAAGAACTTGCTTTTGTTTTCTATTTCCCTTTTGTGCATACTATTCATTTATTCCATTTAGCATATTAAGGGTTGATTAATGCTACAGTTTTGACTCATGGTTTTCTTAACTTTGTAATTCTATAAATATTCTGGAGCTTTATTCTGGGATTTAGTTATGTAGTAGGAAATAGCTTGCTACTTGTTAGGTCTTGCTATTAATATTTGATTGATAATATCAGAAATGTTTAGTATAGGTGTAATCATTTTTTTTTTTATTGAAGAGAAATGCCCTGGGTACACTCTGCCCTGAGTGTTCTGTGAATTGCATGTGCTTCCATTCCAGGTGGTGGGAACGGGCATTACCACCAGTCTGTGTGAGTACCAGGCAGTTTTGTGTATCTTCCTTAGTCTCAGGCAGTTTTCTCATGTGTGTTTACTAATGGGTGCTCTGCTAAATACTCAAGAATGGCCTTCAGCTGATACCTGTACCTGTGTCTCTGTCATTTTTTCCTGTCCGATGCTTTGCCCTATGAATTTAGCCACTTTTGAATCCCCAGACTTACAGTTCTGTCTCCTCCTCTCAAGGAGACCATTGGGATCCATCTAGGCTTCTTCTCTTCAGGTCTTGGCCAGGAAACTCTCCAAATGCTAAACAATAGGTTACTTAAACTAACATTTTAACCTGAAAGTTTAAAAAGTCTTATTGTGATTTTTTTTCCTTAAGTCTGAGGTAGCATTCACTTTCATTGCCTAATGTCCCATGTCTAAAACACCTTTATCTTATAAGTTTTGTCCATTTTTTTTTCTTGTTTCTGAATCAAATAAATCGGTTGTTTTAACTTCATCTTGGTCAGAGGAAGAAGTCTCTCCAACTAATTCATTTAGAACCATAGAAAACAAGTGAGAGAAACCATCAAGACCTTATTATTATTATTATTATTTGCTTTATTTACTTTTAAAATCTTGTCCTAATCATTTTTTAAAAGGGGTAAACTCTTGCTGAAAAAGGAGAGTATATGAGTGAGAAAAAAAGAACAGATATCATTACCCTATGTACATGTATGATTAACAAGAATGGTATGAATGTACATCAAGCACAACCATAGAAATGAAAATTTGTACCCCACATGTGTACAATGAATCAAAATGAAGTCTTTAAAAATAAAAAAAAGAACAGTTCATAATTCAACAATAAAAACAGCAAATTTGAATCTGACATATTGGTGAGTTATTATAGTTGTTGGAGAAGGATTAACCTCTGATATCAAAAAAGTTTCAATTATAGTCAATACCTTCTATTAATAAAACTGGGAATGTGATTTAATCTATTTATTAATGATTTTAAAATTATAATGGCTAAATAAAGACTTTTCAACTTTATATTTTATCTTAACTCTATAAGCTGCCAAATCATTTTGTGCAGAACAATTCATTCTGTTGTGAGGCAGTGTGAACAGACAATTATGCCTGACCTAGGAGGCAGCAGCCATCTCTCTGTTTGTATCTATAAAGCAGGTGTATTCCTTTGGCTCTTTACTGACATGTGCAACAGAGAAGTATAGACACAAACTTGGGGTTTCAAAAACAGATGACTTTAAAAATCAATTTGTTTTTGCAAATCCTAATTTTACCATTAAAATATTTTTCAATCTTGCTTTACAATATTTTCCATCTTTCCATTGCTGAGTACATTTTGAAGAACAAAAGTTCATGTAAGGTGTTCTGCCAGTCCAATAAAAGATGGGCTTTTGTTCTTTGAAATTGAGATTATAGCAATTAGTCATCTGAATCTAACTTAAAAATTGAGACAAAAGAGCACTATTATACCCAGGGGATTCTGCTTTGACTGCAAATGGTAAATATCACCTTTAATTTAGATTCGTTTTCTATCTATAATTTACTGCCATGCAATTACTCAGGAATGAATGTATGCTAATTTAGCTCACTTGAACAGGCTCATATGAAATCTGCAAAGGTTGTCACTGCCATGTCACATTTCCACTCATTTTTAGTTGCAGTCGTATACCTGCTTCTTCACAATTCTTAGACATTGTTTCAGCTTCATAAAAATGATCTTATTCGGTGCAATTATTTTATGATGCTTAAGAAACTGTTGTTTATTCCATGGGAGCATAGAGAAAATTACCAATAACCAACAGTCATCAAGGAATTGTTCTCCTTAGAGTGAAGGGAAAAATATTATTCAGAAAAGAAAATTAATAAAATCATTCTACTATCTGATGGTTTACCAAGGTTGGATTCTGTGCTTGAATTTATGTTCTTATGCTAAAGCAATTGTAAGCAAATTAGATACCAAAAGAAATAATTGAAATCTAAGCTTAAATCTAAGCTTAAACAACAGCAACAGTCTTTTTTTTTTTTTTTCTGAATCTGCAAAGTACATCCGGACCTGTTAAGTACCTTGATAGCTGTTTGAATTTGGAATTAAATTGTACCAGTTTCTAATATTTCTCATCTCTCAAAAGATTTGCAGCAACACATACTGGGGCCATTTTTCTCTCTTGGAAACTGCCTTTATGCTTAGCCAGAGAAGAAATGAGCCTGAAAATTAATTCACATGGCATTTTAACCAATAGTCAGTAATTTCTGTTCTGCAAGCAAGAAGCAGCCCAATGCATTTAGGAATGATTTTTCCCAAAAGCCATTCTGCTAGCTGCCACTCTGAAGTGAACTAATCTATTTTCATGTTAGACATTTTTACCAAATAAAACTCTTATTTTTATTAAGGTTCCAGTATCTAAGCTGTATTTTATTCAACATAGGGGCAACTTTTGTTTCATTTTAGTCAACCTTCATATGAACCCCTTCCAATATTTGAGGATCTCCTTATCGTATGAATCTTGTTAGTAAAGCGGCCGCACTATTGAAACTGAAAAAGCCAGACACATGTTCTGGCAGTCTTCTTATCACCAAGTGCTCCACCAATTAGGTGCACCAGCCCAGAAATTTAAGGTGCATGTAAACCCTTATTTTGGTAGAGGCAACAGTTCCCAGAGGCAAGGTGATACCCAGAGCAAGCTACAGGGTCTGTTGGTTTGCAACATAGTAATATCCTCAATAGACAAACCTGTGGTATGATTTATGCCACTGCTTATTACTGCATGACACCCAGAAACTGGTTTTAGATAGCTGTATTTTTCCAAAGAATCTTCTTGTTTCACTGGTCTGATACAAAGAACTTGACCTCTGTGGGTACATACATTTGGTTTCTGACCTCCTCATGCCCACGTCTTTAAGTTATATTATTGGGCTTTAATAAGTCTGAGCCAAATTTTCTCTTTGTAAAATTGCGTTACTATGTAAATCAGTTCAAGCTAATACATGTTAAATACCCAGCATACGTCAAGGTAACTTCTTGAGATATTCATTGCTATTTGGTTTTTATTATGGTTGAAGAATTAAAATAAATTGCTATTAGCATTGTGTGCTCTGAATGTTTTCCCTTTCCTTTCTGTGAGGTTAGATAGGACTTAGTGCTTTATTATCTCAGAGAAATTCTTCTGGCTAAGAAGTGATCTCAAGATGTTTCTCTCTTGGTATTAGTTCTTGTAAGGTTGAATTCCCCAAAAGGTTCATGTAGGGCTGGAGTTGTAGGCTCAGTGGTAGGGGACTTGCTTAGCATGTGTAAGGCACTGGGTTTGATTCTCAGCACCACATATAAGTAAATGAATAAAATAAAGATCTACCAACATCTAAAATATATATGTATATTAAATTTTTTTAAACTAGTTTAAAAGATTTCTGTGCTTAATACACTAGAAATGACCCTGAAAATTTAGTGAGTTAAAGTTAAATAAACATTCAAATATGCTTAATTTTGCAATTTAAAAAATATCTCAACATTGTTTTAAAGGGAAGACAGGAAGTAATCATGCATATCACAGGCACCATCCTTTCTTAAGATTCTCTGTTTGTCTCAATTCTTCAGTTTTTGTTTGCCCTTGTAAGCCTACCTTATTTTTTCCATTGATCCTGTATTTTCTGGGTAACAAACAATATTCTGTCACTTGGTTGAAGGACTGGATAAGTAAATACATTTATAGATAAAGAAATCTAACGAGCACAGGATGGGGATGGAATAATTATATTTGATTTTGAAAAACAAAAATAAAATATAAAGACAAAATAATTGAAACAAAGAGTTCACTTTCAGGGTGAAAGAATGAATCAAAACAAGCAATAATGAATATATATATGCACTTCTAAAAGAATTGACATTAATAAAGTCATTAGAGCTACTATTTGTCAAGTTCTTATGTGTTAGCTATTATGCTAAACAAGCTTCATCTATTAGCTCATTTAATTTTTTCCTAAGTCATGAAATCTGTTCTATTTTTGTTTATTCGACATATGCTACAGTACAAAGTTACTAAATGGGTAACTGTGACTACCCATCCAATAGAAAGTATACAGGTGAGGGATCAAGGGATGCGGAGAGGAAAGGGGAAGGAGAAGTACTGGGGTCTGAATTAGAATAAGATATATTCTATGCTTGTATAATTATGTGAAATAGATTCTACTGTGATATATAACTAAAAAGAACCAATGGGGGAAAAATGACTAATTCTAGAGACTAGAGGAGTTTAACGATGAAGAACAATGTGTTCTTTTTTAACTTTATATTGCTCTGTACCATTTGAAATTTGCTATGAGCATATTCTTTTCTTTTATGAATACAATTTTCGAAACACCTTAAAATTATTGTTCAATATGAATTTTCAAGTTTTGTGTTAATAGTGATCATGTGTCCCCTGCATTGTTACTCTTTTTCTCAGAAGAAATCTTCAGTATCCTCAGTATACCTCACATGTGGTAAAGACTGATTTAAATTTTTTTAAAAAAGAGTGATGTAAATGTGGAAAAGCAAAAACAAAAATTTTAATGTAGCAATTTTATTTGAGACCCCAAACACATATCCACCATACTATACTGATTTCTATAGCTGACCAGAAAGTAAGATGATTATTAAAGTCTATTAGTAAAATTCTATGAGTGAAAGGATTAAACACAAATAAAGAGCATAAAGATAGATTCTTTGAAAATAGAATTAAGTAAATAGAACTATGCAAAGATACCATGAGGAAGAAAAGAAAAGAATTTATTTATTAAAGGAAGATTTGTGTTATGGAAGCAACTCCAAGTTCTGTTGCATCTTAAACTTTACGTAATCCAAGTGTTCTGATATTCAGAAAATAGCAATATCAAATTCTCAGCAATGGAGATTCAGAGTGAAGTCCTTCCTCAAGCTTAAGACCCTGAGCTTAACAGAGTATATTTGAGTTTGTTTTAAGAAAAAAGATAAAAGAATGAAGGTAAAGTCCTTCATGCATGTGGAGTGGTTCAATTGTAGATAGTAGGCTACATGTCCACATAACCTATGAAGCACAGTTGTAATTGATGTGACATCTGTATCCATAACTAGGAAACTCAAGTAGCAGCACGCAGAGCCCCACAATTAGACCTACAATAAAACAAAAGCAGGGGGAATTGTAGAAGAAAAGGAGGAGCCACAAACAATAATTGACCTAGTGACTGAGGATTTCCACATCAGAAAGAACACCTTTGCCTTGTCTCCCTCCCTTAAGCATGACTGAGGATGTGGCTTACTGTTATGAAATCGATATTTCCGTTTTCAGAATAGTCTGTAGTTTTGTTAGTAGTTTCATCAATGCTAGAAGTTACCAGATTATTAAAGCATACTCCAAAAGTTTACAGAGATGCATCTGAACACAAACCATTGTCAATTTTTTAATGAAATCTTAACTCTTATTTTTAATAAACTGTTGTTTTCTTTTTGATATATCTTACTTATGGAAAATAGATTTTTTATACAACAAATATTCATAATTAACACTGGGATGGGAATAGTTCCTCCAAAGCCCACATCTCTTTTTCTGTGACTGGAAGCATGTGCATTCTCAAGTGAGTCATAGAATTTAAAGGATGACTCTGATAATCAGTGTAAAAGCAGGGTAGAAAATATCAGTTTACTTAGAGTTTTGGATCACTGTGTCTTCTATAAAAGTTAACAAAGGGAATTAAATTTTATAAGAAAAGAACAAGCCAGGTGTGGTGACATATTTCTATAACCCTAGGTACCTGGGAGACTGAGGCAGGAGGATCACAAGCTCAAGGAGAGTCTTGGCAACTTCATGTTGAAAATGATGCACTGTAAGTGAGAGCATATAACACAATATACAATAGTACAAAACTTAGGAACATCTAAATGTTCAACACAATATGATAGATGTATTTCATAAAATAAAATATGATACCAGACAAATCTTTAACAAGTAGTTTTAAATTAGTGTATGTCATAAGCTGCATGCATATTAATATGTGCAACCCTTATTGCAATCTCATCAAATAAAGCCTATTAAATATTCAGATTTTACAGTTGAGAAAAATGAAGTAGAGTGAGATTGAATACTTTATCCATGGTGACACACATTTAATAAATATAAAATCTAGAATTTTATTCTTATTTGGCTCTAGTCTTTAATTATGACCACTGTGTCTCCTTTTTGGTGATGATGAGTGAATTAGATTCTCATGAAAAAACATGATAAGTCTCAATAACACAGTATTTAATGAAAAAGCATGCTGAAAAATGTAAATACAGTATGATGCCAAGTACTGATGACTAACGGCAAGCATGTATACATGTTCACTAATAATAATATATAGTGAAAGTATTTAAACTTGTTTTTTAAAATTGAATAGAAAGACAAAAGCCAAGTTCAACAAGGATATTACTTCTGCATAAGGAAGATAAAAATGAATTGAAATCAAGGGTGAATATAAGGGGCTTCAAACACACTACAATATTTTATCTGCATTAAACTAGACCTCAAGACAATATTGCAAAATATTAAGATTGGTTAAAGCTATGTGCTGGATAAAAGGTGATGCTCATTGCATTATTTTTAACAATTGCACATATATAAAGCTAGCATATGGGTAATATTATATGTATATATGCATATACATACATATATACATATATTCCTTTTACCAAAGATAGTATTTTAAGTGGATTTTATTTTTCTGAAACAAATATTCATACCAGCTTTCTATTAGCATATACCTTCTGCACATGAACACATAAGCTCATTTTTAAGTGACTAGAGATGATTAACACTGCTAAAGATTTCACTAAAAAGTCAATAAATTGATTTTAAGCATTTTATTGCATTACATTATACTCCAATCATGATTTCGACATGCCTTTTGCTTTTCCAATTTTCACTATAGTAGGCAATACTGAAATGCATGTACATTTAGAGGAACTAGAATTTGTCCAAAATTTTCTAAAAGAAAAAATAGTATTCATACAAGCATGTTGGTATTAAGCATAAGGACTCAAACAAATGATTTTTGCTTGCTAGCCAGGTCTGAAAATGGTAAAAGGAGTCAAATAACCTCTATACAATTTTTTCCACTATTACAATATTACTGGTATTATAAATGTTAGAAATTGCAAGGTCCTATAGGGTAGTTTGAAGTTATTAGGGTGTTAGTTATAGCAATAAACACTTCTCATTTAGCTGAAATTAATTGGCAAATTACTCTCAGGGGACATACTATTACAGCAAATCTTACCATGTACACATATGTGTTAAGTGAACACACATTTTTCACATATGTAAAACATCCTTGAGGAACTCAACACATTTCAGACTTTGTAGTTAATACTTTCAACAGAATCCTTTGATTCTGAATCATTTGTCCTTATCGTCCATCCTACTAATAGGATATTACTGCTCAAACGTACTGCTGGAATTATAAAGAAATATAATTTCCTCCCTTCCTTCCCTAGGAAACTCTTGATCTATATCTTTGCTTGTGAAACCTTTTCTAGTTATAGCTTTTACCCTGTAACTTATCTATATATTGACATTGTGCAACCATAGCCAAGTTTATTTCTTTTAAAATTCTTCCATCTAGCCACTGACCTCACAAGTTTTGCTTTCTCATGTTGCTTGGCATTTCAAGTCAAAGTTGGAAAAAGACTGCATAATTCTGAATTTTATTCTATTAAGAATGTTGTAATTTATCCACATGGCCTTGTACACTCCTAATCAGTGGTTATAGCCTGATGTCAGCTTTAGAGTTCTTCTCAGAATAATCTCTCTTAACCTCCATGTATCTTCAGGCAGGCACTGTGGGCATAGTCCTGCAGTTTCAACTGCTCTGGGGCTAACATGGGAAGGGTTTGAGGCCAGCCTGAGCAACATAGCAGATCCCCATGTCAAAAAAAAGGAGTAAATGACTTCAAAATTTTTCAAGCCCTATCATCAAACCTCTCTGCCCATCGTAACATAACCATTTCTTTAAGTGTAAAATTTTACTTAGTTATAGCCACTTTCAAGGAAGAAATTTCTAGAGCTTTATTTCCTATCTACACTTTAAATCTTCCTCTGGATAGATTTTTCATATTTTCATCTGCTTTTTTGGCACTGTAACTCTCCCCTGTCTTTTCTCTTGATATTTCTTTGAGATGGTTGGCTTAATATATTGTGATTTATTACATCAGACAATCACCAACTAAAGTTCCAAATATTAGATCACTCAGCATTTTGATGGAGAAAATTTGAATATACTATGACTTCTGTTTTTATATTTTTAGATCTCTGCTCACACATATTAACTACCAACAAAGCTTTCTGTCTCTATTTCTTAAGTAACCTTTATTCATATTCAGCTTGAAATGTAACCTCATTTGTTTGGTTTCTTTGAGAATATTCCTTCTAAATCATAAGTTATCATTTGTCCTGAACTTAACAAGCTTTCATATTTACTGAGCATGGGTTACAAATCAATTAACTTGTGAAAACCTTTATATCTTTCCTATCAATTTCATTTTGTTAAAATCCTGAGTCAGTGGATCTCAGTCCTTTTAAATTCAATGCCTTCATATATATTCTAGATGCTAATCCCCTGTAGAAGGAGAATGTAGCAAAGATCTTCCATTCTGTGGACTCTCCCTCCATGCTCTTGTTTCTTTTGCTTTGCAGAAGTTTTTAAATTTTGATGCCATCTCACTTATTGATTCTTGGATTTACTTTTTGAGCTTTAGGGGTCTTGTTAAAGAAGTCAGTTCCTGAGCTGACATGTTGTAGTGTTGGGCCTAAATTTTCTTCTCATAGGTGCAGGGTTTCTGATCTAATCCCAAGGTCTTTGATTCACTTTGAGCTGACTTTTACATGCAGTGAAATATAGGAGTCTAATTTCATTATTCTACACATGAATATCCAGTTTTCTCAGCATCAGTTGTTTAAAATGATATCTATTCTCCAAATTGTTTTTTTACTGTATCTATATAGATTTGTTTTTGTGTCTTCTTTTATATTCATTGGTATTTATGTCTGTTTTGGTGCAATACCATGCTTTTTTTTGTTACTATAGCTCTGTAGATAAATTTGAGAACAGGTATTGTGATACCTCCAGTATCACTTCTCTTGCTCAGGATTGCTTGGACTATTCTAGGTTTTTTATTCTTCCAAATAAAATTTAGGACTGTTTTTCTTTTCTAGTTCTGTGAAGAATGTCATTGATAAATTGATGGGGAAAAAGACTCAAAAACATAATATCAAAAGAGAAAAAAAGAGTAACTCAATCAGTAATGGGCAAAATAACTAACCTGACATTTCTCAAAAGAAGAAATACAAATGGCCAATAAATACATGAAAAAATGTTCAGTATCTCTGGCAATCTGGGAAATGCAAATCAAAACTGCATTGAGATTTCATCTCACTCCAGTTAGAATGGTAATCAACAAGAATACAAAAAATAAATGCTGTTGAGGATGTGTGGAAAACACTTAACTCATACGTAGTTGTTGAGACTGCAAATTAGGGCAACCACTTTGGAACCAGTTTGGAGACTCCTCAGTAGATTAGAAATGGAAGCACCATATAATCCAGCTATCCTGATCCTTGGTATTTATCCAGAAAGATCTAAAATAAGCCTAATAATAGTGATACAGGCACATCAGTGTTTATAGAAGCACAATTCACAATAGCCAAGCTAAGGAATCATCCCATGTGTCTGTCAAGAGATGGATAGATAAAGAAAATGTAGTAAATATATACAATGGAGTTTTACTCTCCCATAAAGAAGAATGAAATTATAACATTTGCTGGTAAATGGATGGAACTGGAGAACATCATGTTAAGTGAAGTAAGTCTCAGAAAGTCAAGGATCAAATATTTTCTCTCTTATGTGCAAGACAGAGAAAAACAAGGAGAAAAATGGAAGGATCCCAAGAAAATAGAAGAGAGATCAGTGGAGTAGAGGAAGGGAATAGAAGAAGGAAAGAGGAGGAATGAGAAAAGTGAGGAACTGAGGAATAAATCTGATCAAATTATGTTATGTACATATATAAATACACCACAGTGTATTTCACCTTTAAGTATATCTCTAAAGCACTAATTTTCTAAACAAAAATCTAAATAAATAGAAGGAAGACCAGTAGAGTAAAGGTAAGAGAACAAGGAGAGGGGGATGAAGGGAGAGAAATAGGAAGTACCGGGGCCTAAATTGTAACAAATTATATTCTATGCATGTATGACTATGTGAAAATGCACACCACTATCATGTGTAACTATAATCACTGATAAAAACATTTTTAAAAATCCAGTGAATTCTTATTATCACAACAGTTTAATAGAAATCTGTTTTATCCTAAAGTTGAATTCACAGAAAAATCAAAATGTTCATATACCTATTTATTGAAAGTTATGTAATTTTCTTTTATTAAAAGATAAATAAAATGAAAGAAATACAATTAATCTATTTTACTGTATAAACGTTTAGGAATAATATACCTGAAAGCTTAATGAAGTGGTGAGCATTATTTACCTATTTGCAATAATTTTTAAATTCAGAGAAGTAATAATCAGAAGGTATTCTGTGCATGAATTATAGAAAGGTCAATAAGATAAAATAATATTAAATACTAATATTAACATGAGTGTTAAGATTGATATTCACAGATCAGGCAGATTGGTTAAATTGTTGTTAAATTAGAGTTAATCAAAAAGTACAATACAAGTTTGACCCATTTCACTTTCAAATTACTTAATTTTGTTGATTTTTGTTTGTTTCATTTTTAATTCATTCCTGAAACAAAAATCTTGGCAGAGGAGCTGTAATTTTAATTTATGGGTGACATTATGAAGCACAAACTCTAATATTCAATTAACAAGTGTTGAATTTTCCATATTAGTCAATACTTTCCAATATAGATATACATGCACATCTCTTTTAAGTACAAAAGGTATAAATGGAGATAACACAAATGTATGGTTTTCTTGCCATCATACTGGTTTGACCTTTGAAGTTGTTATTTTTGTAAAGATGAAACATTCTTGGTAAACTTCAGAAAGTAAAAGCAAGTCTTATTTTGATTTTCATATTAAAATAGAAAATTCAATACAGAATAATTCTGGAAAATGTGATTTGTATATACATGTAAATAGAATCTCACTCTCATATAATTATAAACCAGTTTGAAAACTGTATTTCCAGTGGCACATTAAAAAATCTTAGGGATGCAGAATTTTTTTTAGCACTGAAACTTCATTCACATCTGTGCCCCTCCACTCAAACACTGACAATGTCTTCAATCACAGTGGCAATCATTATTATTTTCAATGTCCGCATCTTATTTAAAAACTAGAATATTCATCTAGAAGCATCCTGTTTTGCAAGTGTCTTTGTATGCCTAAAAAGAATCTGGAAAAATATCTTGCCTGTAATAAGGATTATATAACTTTTGAGGTAACTGAAAATTTAATAAATCTCTTTATTGAATACCTAGATATATATTGAAAAAGAGCTTAAATAAGCCAAATAATGAGGTTAAGATATAACCCCATTGCATACATATAGTCTACAGTCCTATCTAAATTTATCAGTCATTTAATCATGTTAACTCCTTAGCAAATAGTATGAGCTGTGAGATGCAAGGATATTTCAAAAAAGAATCTTCTCTCCAGAGAGTGTGATAAAATGGAATGTGTTCAAATACCTTTTATTAATCCCAAGGAAGAAAGAAAGCATTAGGAATCCTCCAAGCATCCCACCAACTGGGATCCTACTTCATTTAATTGTATATTTTTTTTCTGTTGATTGTAGCCTTTGAAAATTCCCCTCTGATTTTGCTCCTGGATTATAAATCAATTAAGTTAATTTTATATGATTATATTTTATATAATTTAAAACCATTAACATTAAGGAAACTGTAAAATTATTTTTAAGAGAAATTACCTCAAGAGCTTTTTCATGCTGGCAGGGGCCAACACAAGAAGGAATGATAAAAATAGAATTGGAGAGAATTAATCCATGACTAAGGAATGAAGGCAAGCCCTTCTGTTTCTGCAAAACTATACAAATGATCTCCAGTCCCCTAAACCCTCCCATTTCTCAGACATTGGCAACAAAACTGACAGAGATTTTCCCTTGAGGTTTTTGTGGTAACTGTAGTATAGTTTAGTCTTCAGTATGGGTTGGAACATGTCAAATAGAATCATGCTTTTCTTGCCAATATATGCCCAAATAAATATCACTTGACTGTGCCCTCTGTCCCTCTAAGTACAATACTCTAAGTCCAATATGCTTTTGTGGACATAATGACTAACATTTCTCTTGGCTCTTTTTCCAAATTTAAGTTCCCATCATGGATTACACAAATCATATGCTGTGAAGTCCAGCAGGTTAGCATAGGTGGCAGTTGCATTTGAAATATGCATAGATTTATAGGCTTTCATTAATGCTCATGGTCTATCTGAGTGAAGAGTGTATTCATTCAAGTGCTCTATTGAATGGGATTTCCAGAACTCACTCAAACACAGCTGGTTTCAAAGCAAAGTAGTCCAAAGACTATTCCTGCCAAATAAATATGTTTCCTAAAACTTGGGGCCAGATTCTTAAAGTATTAGCTCACGGGTCAAAAACCAAATATACAATTTATTTTGCATTTGGTCATATGGTAACTGGCAGGCTGAAATGATGGAAAACGTAGTCATCGTCCTTCTCCCTTCTGACTTGGCACTCACTGCAGTGGCTAACAAATGTGGTGGAGGGAGGATATCTGTTGTCTTGCAGCTTACCAGACTATATGGCATAACTTTTCAAAGATGCCTACTTGGTGGTGGCGTTCCACTTCCTGAGCCAAATGCAATTTCAGTGGCGCATCCAGAGATGGTCTTAATTTAATGGTGTACTTTTATGGCAGTTGATTCAGTTCTGCTTGATAGTATAACTTCAATCTTACCTTTGTATATGGTTGCAGATACAGATGTTCTTGCAGCTTAACCATGGTAACAACAGGAAACCATGCACAGTTTAGTTAATAAAATTATGTCTATTTGTAGCCATTATAAATTAAGAGTCTAAGTTACACATTCAAAAATATATACTCGAGTTTTTAAAGCCCACAGGTATTGTGCTGGTTTAAATAACATAAAAGCCCAAAGGTAGAAGTGACGTTGTGCATGATTGGACGAAGAAGCTCAAAAATGTTACTAACCTCTGGTTTTCTTTCATCTCTGGCCTCTTCCTTAGCTCCACTCTCAAAACAATGCCCATTCAGGTAGAAATAGGGCTTCCAGAAGTCTTGACTTAAGGTTTCATAGTTTCAAATTCATAAAGGGTGTAAAAGAAGGAAAAAGTAAAGGATGGGAAAGGCAAAAGGAAGAATCTTAGAGAATATCTAACAGTGTATGTGCTGATCATAGTGGCTGATGTATTCTTCCCTGAATTCTTAGGCATTCTTCGCTTTGAATAAAGACACATGTGGTCTGATTGACCAGATCTATATCCCCTCTGTAGTACTGGGTTTATACCATAGCCATAGCTGCTTGTTATGAGTGGTATAGAGTATTCTCCCTGAGGAAAATCAAGGTGATACATCTATTCTGAGTCCTCTCCCTCTGACCCTCCCCAGTCTCTAATAACTACCAATCTACTTTGAAATTCTATTAGGTCAAGGTTTTTGTTTTTTGTTTTTTAATATATTCTATATATGACTGATGCCATGAAGTACATGTCTCCCTGTGCTTGACTTATTTCATTTAACATAATTATCTCCAGCTCCTTTTTGTCACAAATAATGGGATTTCCTTCTTCTCTATGGCTGAATAGTATTCCACTGTTTATATGTGGCAACTTTACTTATCAGTGATGGACACAGGTTGTTTCCATTCTTTGGTTGTTGTGAATAGTGCTACAGCAAACATGGCTTTGCAGATGTATTGATCATATTTCCTTTGGATAGTCCTAGTAGTGAGATTGCTGGATCACATGGTAATTCTATTCCTATTGAAGAATTCAACAATGTCTGAGGTTGTGCACAGAGGCAGTTCTAGGGTCAGAGATGAATTCCAAACAACTGGTCAACGACCAATAATATGGTAGCTAGAGATAAAGCATGCAGAAGGCTTTGAAACTTCTCATGGTATCTGAGAGAGTCAGCCTGAAGAAATGCATTAAAGAGTAAAATTATAAGCCTATATTTTTATAGCAATAATCTTACAAATAAATGTCTTCATGCAAATTGATCAAGCACAGTTGATTCTTGCAGGAATGAAAATTTACTCTTAAGAATATAAGTAATTAGTTAAGTTTCCTTGGCAATTCAGAGATGTGGGAATATATTTTGAATCCAATATTTTGAATCATATAGTTATTATTTTTTTCTATTAAATATTCATACTTTTTCCTCCCATGAAAGGGTTTTATTTTGAACACTGTATTTATTATCTCAGATTAAACACACGATTTGAGTTCAAGATGGACTTTACTTTCAACTCTGTAGGAAGTCACAGTTGCCAAGAAAAGACTTCAAACTGGCAGGTCAATTAGGAGAACAAAACCCCTGCTTCTGGGCAAATTTCCATGCTGACTCAAAGCAGTATGTCAGCAGCTGGGCTCTGTTGGTGCGGTACGTCTGGGCTCTGTTGGTGCGGTACGTGGCCTTACCAAATTTATACTTTATTTCCAGAAAATGAATACTGGAGGACATTCCAACTCATTATCAGAATATAATTGTGCTTTGTAGATAGTACCAAAATTTAAAAACTGGATCAAATTGTTATTTTCAATATTGGTTATTTAGAAGTAAGCTAATCATTTTCATTTTAAGACCTTTGAAAATGTTTCATAAATTCAAAATAGTGTGCATGTTCACTTAATAGGTAATGAATGAGTCTACTAATAATCCCACTTAACATGTAGGAAATAATCATTTCAACTTTCACTGATTTAACCAGTGAGAAAACCAGCACATGTGTAAAAAAAGGGTCAAAAATCCCCAGCCAACAGCTATCATCAGCGTAGAACAGTTGCTGTCTCTCTTGTATTCAGAAGAGCAGAGTGTATTTTTTTTTTTTTAAGAAAAAGGTTGATTGTGGTGTACCTCACTTTAAGCAATTGATTCTGGACATTATATTAATAACAAATTATTAAGATAAAATCTCAGTATACCAGGAGGGCAGATGTTTTTCAAAGAAACCTATACTGAATTGTTTGTAAAGCAAACTGTCTTTTATAACATCCTTCCATTTCATTCTATCCTTTATATGGAATAAAAATTGTAAGTACCACATCTCAGGAGAAGGTAGGTGATTATGAAAGAAAATAGGAGGAAAAACAGCAGCAGGGATGCAGCATGAGAACTGGAATTGTTCTCAGAGAACAAGGGTGGAAATGGAGGCAGCCCAGACATGGCTATTTGGTATACCCCTTTGCCCTGCATTTCTGTCTTTCCTCTCATATCTTCTGATCTTTAACACATAACAGACTTCCTCTCTTTCTTACGTGTATGAATTCTCTGTCTCAGAGGTTCTTATTACTCAGAACTGGCTTCCTGTGAGAGCTTGTGGCCTCAACTCAAACTAATTTATATCATTCCAGTCTCAGTTCCAACAGCTAAAACTATCTGCATGTCTCAATGGTGAAGAAAAGAGTTTGGTTTTTTAAAACATCTTTTATAGCCTGTAGATTTGCTGTGTTCAAATAGGAGACCTACCTAGGACCAATCAACTACTGAGGGCATGTTGCATTTTATAAACAGAACGAATTATAGACTGTACTTTCAGCACATCGTGAGTATGGGACAGGTGATGTCAGAATGAGACTATACACAGCAGACATTCTGAAGTTTGGCCTCCCGTTGAAATATTTACAATTCTCTCAGGTTTATTTCTTCCAATTTTATAAAACATGGGTTTTAAATGTGTGCATATTGGCATTGCAGTCACCTCTCAATTTTCCACTTACTCTCATCTACTCTTTGGGAGCCAATCATGTAATTTGAATAGTACTAACTTCATTTTTACCTCTGGAGGTAGGTTTGTCCCAACCATTCAGTCCAACCCCTTATTAATTTGTAACTGGTAATCCAGACCTGTGGCATTTATTACTTAACTTTTAGATGGGGACAGGATGTAACTGAATCAGTCAGAATAAAGCCTAAGACTATTGTTTCATTTGCAGGAAGAATAAGGTTCTCACTCTTCCTCTTTGATATGAATGATGAAGCTTGTATTCCCTGAAGCCCCATTACAGAATAGTCAATCAATCATACTGAGGAGAATCAGTCCTCTGATGGAGCATAACTATCTAAGGCAAAAAGAAAATAATGGAAGAAACCAGTTTGTATTTTTTTTTAAATTTCTGAGTCAAGCCACACCGACTGTGTATTTCTTTAAACATTTCAGCTAGTTGAGCTGATATGTTTTCTTTACTTCAATCTATGTTTCCATTATTTTACTTTAAAGAATAGAAGATTACCAACTAGCTAGTATTTTCCTTGGATTAAATTGTATTGAACGAAAAGTTCAAACTTTTAGTCAATATTAATTTTATGCCAAGTAGTATGTTTAATATAGGCAATATTCAGTAAATGGTGTCCCTATGAGAACTAAAGGTGAGTAGAAAGGGAGTCCAGGCGGGCTGGAAAAAACATAAGACTAGGTCAGGACTTAATCCAGAGTTCCATGCTGCCTGAGGCACAATGTAAGCTGCATAGGAAAAACAATAATAATTATTCAGTTTATGATAATAGATCTTTTAAACACTACTGCACTGAATAAGAGTAATAATTATGGGTTACAATTGTGGTTATATTTATTCTTCTTGAAACTGTTCTGCTTGTTTGCAGCTTAACTGTCTATGAATGTATGGAAGGTTACCAAAGATCTGGTTTTTTTTTTTTTTTTGTCTCTTCCTAGAGGGGAACATCCCTTCTCTTGAGAAGCTCAGATTCAGCTCTGGCTAGGTGGGATGGTAGTAGTGGAATTGGTTCCTAGACTATGCTCCTTACTAGAGCCTCAATAGAGGTGTAGACTGCTATACACTGTGGGAGAATGTGCTCTTCCAGAACATGGGTGTGACCTCTGAGCAGAGGACAGGGAGCACTCTCCAGAGAGATGACCAAAGCTGCATTTCCCCAGATGACCTGTGTGAATGACATCTCTCTGGGATGTGACTCAAGGGAGTAACTGATTCAGGAAAACCTGGGGAAGGGATTGCCACAGAGTAGGGAACTCTTAATCCAGGAACTTTAAGATTAGGAAATAAACTTTAGGAAAGAGTAGCACCTTCAGAAAGGCATACTATATCTTAAAGCTGGAGAAAACTTAGAGATCAAAATCTCCCAATGTGTCTCTTGGAATGGTGTTCTTTGGTGTATTTAGAGATGATGCATAAAAAGAGGGTGTGAAGGGATTTTCTGGTTATATTCACTGAGAATTGATTTTCAAAACAATGTAAGAAAAAAAAGAACACTGTAAGATATTTCCATTCTGTCATGGTACTCAGGATCTCATTCCCACTTGTTCCAAAGTTCCTTACTTCTTCTTTACATTTTTTCTTTTTTCTTTGTTTAAATCTCTGTCTTCTCTTTTGTCTTTCTTTATGGTAGAGATCATAAGTATATATTTTGGAAAATGCATGTTGAGTTTAATCACAGAATGCTACAGACCAGGGGACAGGGCTAATCCACCAGCTCACACCAAACTCTGTTAGTTGATACTGCTGAAGTTCAGCTCTGTGCCCCACCCACTGTTTTTTCTACTCCATGAGAGTTTCCTTCTTCTATATCAATTTACATGTGTTATTTTTTATTTCTGATAAGAAATACTCCTTCTTAGTCATGTATCTTGGTTAATATTTAAATGGAAAAATTAATAACCTCTTACTATTTATTAATAACCTCTTGCTATCTTAATTCTTAGTAAGATGAGTTCAAGTTAATAAATGTTTGATCCTGCTGAAATGATCTATTTGTATAAAAACCTGGAGAATGTAAGGGTGATAAATATAACAGTACAGTTTTATTAAATGTATTAAGTGATATATAAACAGAGAATTGCAAAGACACCTGGTTCACAAAATTTCTCTCTGTAAAATGAAAGTATTTGTAATTATGTTAGCTTAGTCATTAGTAAGAGGGTAATGTTGAGATAATTTGCAAATTCAATAGATTCAACTTTTATATCTTTTCAAAAATATAGTCATGACTATGAAGGGAGACTGTCAAAACTGTATGAGCCCACTGCCTTATATTGCAGTTTTAAAAAAGGTTTAGTATAAAATACCCCATAAATGCTGCACAACTATCTTTTCATCTGAAAATTTTAAAGTGAGTTCATGGTGTAATGGCAGATTGGAATCTTAGGTTATATCTTAGAAAATATTGTAAACACCATCTCAACGAGTTGAGTGGGTTTTCACAGCTTGGTGAAGTATGTGGTAAAAAAGATAGAATACATGGACAAGTTGTTTAGTCAGTCAACAGGATGATATGATAACTTGTTATTTTTTAGTGTGCATAATTATAAAGTGTGATTCTAAAAAGCAACTAATTAAATGGAAACAAAATGCAGACAATGACAAGCTTGAATTTTAAATGATATTATTTCAAATGTTTATTTGAAAATAAAATGATGCTAGGTTACATTAAAATCCTCACATGTTCAAAAGTATTGTGAGACAAAGAGAATGAAGTCCAATTAGGTACACTTTTGCATTCCATATGAAAAGGAAAATCAAGTGACTCAGATAAAAATGAATTTTATTAATTATGAGGTCATAACAGACTAGAATCACAAATCAGCAGTTTCAGTATTGGTTGACTGATGAAATGTAATCCTTCTATGGGAATGACGAAAGCAGTCTAAATGGCAGCTGACCCTATTTTACAGTCCTGGGTGAAGACTGGACATGGACAAGAACATTCAGCATATTATCCTCAATTCACAAAGGTTGTTGTGAACATAATTTGGCCACTAGATCTGTGAAAGTGTGAATAGAATTTGAGGAAGAGAGTCTTAGATATGGATTTACTAACAGAGAACAAGGAACTTTAATATTCTACAAGGTCTTGACAATCAAAGAGAGATTCCTGGGAGGGGAGAAGAGAAATATGGAAAGTATGTCAGATGTTTTCTAATGGAGCTGACATGATGTTTGAATCTGAGAAGCTTGGAGAGAGGTGTCTATGAAGACTGGGCAGTAGGGCTTTCTCTCCATGACCCCTGTGAGCTGCAGGAAATTCTCAGGCCTCTCTCTGGTCTGAGGCCTTCATCCATTCACTCATATGACTTTGCTACCAGCATATGTCACTTCAGTCGTCTGGACTTTGGAGGCATATTTAGGATGTTTTATAGTCAAGATCTATTTAAAGTGATTTCTATTCAAGTTTTGAAGAGAATGAAATCAACAATCTTCTTTCTCTATGCTATCATTCTCTGCTCTGAATATCTTAATATTCTTGTTTTGCCATCTAATAGGTCTTTTATGGTCTTTGTCAGTCTCCATTTTAGTCTTTTAGCTGGCCTAGTCCTATAGCTAGAGATCACATAAATTAGATTTTCATCTTTGATGTTCCTTCCTTAATCTCTTAAGAATGCTGCAAACTTCTGTTCGTATGAGCAACAACATCTCTGTCATCCCTGTTTGAGTTTTTTAATCCTAGCTTCTTTAGCTTGCTCCTTGCTGTGTGATTGCCTAGCTAGTCTTGATTCTCAAAAATTATCAAGATTGCCACTTCCTTGTCTCCCATAGTGCACACAGAAACTTCTAATCAGATCTGCTTCAGTACACAAGGGAGTAACAGTATTCTAATCAGGGCTTTTCTTAAAACTTTCTATTGGTCATTGAATCCCTGTAACTGTCACCTTCCACATTACCAAAAGACAGTGGGGCCAACCTCCTTTGTTTTTTGACATGTTTGTCATATCTAATACCTCCATTGCAGGATTTTTCCATAAACAGGTGTGGTATACTGAAAAATTATGAATTTGTAGCTCTGTCCATCAACAGTGGCATCTATTTTCTCACTACTTGAATTTGGGAAGGCCTACGTGATTTTCTTTGATCAAATAAAATGAGATAGCCAAAGTGATGCTAGGAAAAATCTCAAGTCTAGGTTTTAAAAGAAAATTTATAGTTTAATTCTGTTTAGTCCTCTGCCTTCACCATAAAAAGCAAGCCTGAGATAAAATGCTGAAGGCTGAGCAACAATGTGGAGCAGAATTGATTCTTCCCAGCACCTCCATCAAGATTTCCACGTTATTTAGCTTTGCATTGTTGTGAATAAAATACCTGACTAGAAACACTTAGAAGAGGGAGAGTTTTTTTTTGTTAGCTCATGGGTTCAGAGATTTAGTCCATCTGGGCCAACTCAATTGCTCTGGATTCAAGATGAGGTAGAACATTCTGGTGGAAGGACATGGCTCAGGACATGGTAGCCAGGAAGCAGAGTGAAAGGGAGGCAGGGAAAAGGCCTTTGGGAAGATGCATCCTTCATCTGTCACATCCAACCTGTCCCACCTGCCTACAGTTAACATCCAGTCCATTAAAGCTAGGATAGACTTATTTGGTCATAGATCTCACAATCCAACCATTTCACCTGGGAACATTTCTTCATTAACACAGGAATTCTGGGGACACCTCATATCCAAACTACAACAATAACAGTGCATCAGGAGTCACTGAAGACCTTTCAGCTAAATACACACATGTGAGCAAAAGCAGGTTAGATCAGCATAACTTTGTACTCACCCTGTAGACTTTAAATGCTATATAACCATTGGTAAAATGCTGAGTTTTGATATTGTTTGTTATATAGCAATAGCTAACTTTTACATGGCTTATTCTCTAAGTGGATCTCCTCCTTCTTGTGACAAAGCATTTTATTTTTTTACTCTACAGAATATGCTGAGTTTTCTATACCCATTGTTTATTAGATTTAATGTCCTCATATTTGTTCTTGTTTTCTATATGTAGAGGGAGATTTTTAGGCTTTAGAAACCAACCTTTTCAAAAATTTGTCCTCTTAAGAACATTATTTTACCAGGATCTCAAGGAAATAATCTTAAATTACTTAAATAAATAAAAGATGAAGACACTGTCAAAGCTGTTTTTGCTTCTAAGCATACCCAACACTGAATAAAATTTTGGAAGTTTTGAGGCTTAGTAATCAATAATAAAAGTGATACATATGAAGTTTTCTTTGTTTTCAGAACACTGTAACATATCTCTTTAAATATTCAGAAAACTCTGTAAGGTAAGCAAGATGTACATTGTGATCTTTATTTTACATGAAAAATTGAGTTATAGAACTATAAAAGTGATAGACTTAAAGTTCATTTCAACTTTGCTACTTCTCAACCATTATTCTTTGTAGTATGAGAAAAAATGTAATTACATGCACATATGTAGATATAAAATGAGGTAAAATATACAAAGGTATACAGAGAAGGTAAGTATAGTGTTATAGCAATATGGAAGAGAAACAAAGACTTTGCTTTTTGACTGATAGATCAAAAGTGTTACTTTAAGCCAGGTGCAGTGTTGCATTCCTGTAATCCCAGCAGCTTGGGAGGCTGAGGCAGGAAGATCTCAAGTTCAAGGCCAGCCTCAGCAAATGAGTGAAAGAGACCTAAGCAACTTAGCAGGACTCTGTCCTGTATGAAAATAAAAAGGACTGGAGATGTTGCTCAGTGGTTCCAACCCCAATACCAATAATAATTTTTTCAAAACTGGTATTTGAATTGGTCTTTACAGAAAATGAGGTTTACTCAACATGTTTCTTACTTCACAGACTGAATAATGGATTTTAAAAATCTCGAATATTTTGTCATGCTTGGTGGCACACCTTTGTAAATCCCAGTGGCTCAGGAGGCTGAGGCAGTAGGATTGTGAGTTCAAAGCCAACCTCAGCAAAAGTGAGACACTAAGCAACTCGGTGAGACCCTGTCTCTAAAAAAATACAAAATGGGACTGGGGATGTGAATCACTAGCCGAATATCCTGAATTCAATCCCTAGTACCCAAAGAAAAAAATCTTGAGTATTTTAATTCATGCAAAAACAATTGTTTTCATTCAATATCAGTTTCAAAACTAATAGATAAAAATGGGAAGAATCTTTCCCGAATAATGAGTGCCTTTCAAAAATCTATAGAAAACATCATAATGATGAAATTTCAAACACATTTCAAATACATCAGGGAAATGACAATGATAACTTCCGAAATTAGAAGTGGGGTGAGTCCAGAGTCGCTCGCGGCTGGAGAACTCAGTGGACTTTCCAGCTGCCTCTGGATCTCCTTTTTTTGGATCATTCTGGCCCTGCCAAGTAGGCAGTGTCCACGCTGGGACTGCGGGGCTATGGCAGTAGCCTTGTAGTTCCTCCTCTGCCCACTAGTGTCCCAGAATGTCATGCAACTGCGGGAAGGACCCCCACCACCTCTGCAGGGTAAGAAGCCGCTGCCTCGACAGAGTTGTGAAGACTGTTATGCTGGGTCTTGGCCGCCTCCCGACCTGCCTGCGCAGGTACCCTGCGGCTGCTCAGTCCGCCTCAGTGTCAAATTGGAAGAGAAGTAAAATTCAACAAATACTGGGTGTGTTCTTTCTTAATAGAAGAAAGTGATTATTGAGACTACGAATCCGAGCAAACAGAATTCAGTTGCAGGATTTCCCCCACACGAGGAACGTCTTGAAGAGTGTGAAGGTGGTGGTGGAGAAGCTAGAAACATGACTCAGGTGGGATGAGTTTGGCCATCCTCATACAGAGCTCTTATAAGTGCCTTTTCCAGACTGATGCGTTTGGATGAGGTCACTTGTGAAAAAAATAGGGTCTGGTTTCTTCTCCGAAGTGTTCAAGGTGCACCACCAAACTTCTGGTCAGGTGATGTCTCTTAAGATGAACACATCGAGCAGTAACTGGGCAAATATGCTGAAAGAAGTACAGCTCATGAGTAGACTTTCCCACCTCAACATTCTTAGGTACTTGGGTGTATGTGTACATGGACAACTGCATGCACTTACAGAGTGTAGCAACTCTGGGAACCTGGAACAGTTGCTAGACAGTCACTTGCATTTGCTCTGGACTGTGAGGGTGAAACTGGCCCATGACATAGCAGTGGACCTCAGCTACCTTCACTTGGAAGGCATTTTTCCATTAGTACCTCACTTGAAAGAACTGACTGGTGAAGAGAGATGAGAATGGTTATTCTGCGGTGGTGGCTGACTTTGGCTTAGTTGAGAAGATCCCTGCTGCCAGCATGGGGAGTGAGAAGCTGGCTGTGGTGGGCTCACCCTTCTGGATGGCACCTGAGGTTCACTCAGATGAGCCCTTAATGGGAAGGCAGACCTGCTCTCTTATGGTATCATCCTCTGCAAAGTCATCACCCACATCCAGGCTGTTCCAGAGTCTCTTCCCTGCACAGAGAATTTCAGGTTGGACTATGATGCTTTCCAGCACATTGTGGGAGACTGTCCCTAGACTTTCTGCAACTCACCTTCAAATGCTGTAATATGGACCCCAAACTGTATCCACCCTTTGTGGAGATTGAGAAAACCCTGGAGGAAATTATGAACCGCCTATCGGAAGAAGAGCTGGAAAGGGACAAGATGCTGCAGCCTACAGCAAAGGGACTCTTAGAGAAAGTGCCTGTAGAGAAGAGGCTGAGCTCACTGGATGACAAGATCCCCCACAAGTCACCACGTCCAAGACGTACTATCTGGCTGTTTCAAAGCAAGTCAGACATCTTTTCTCGTAAACTCCCACATACAGTGAGTGTCTTGGACCCATACTAAGGGCCACCAAGAGATGGTGCTATGCGCACCCCCAAAGTTAACCCTTTCAGTCTTGTCAGGACCTCAGAAGTGGTAAGATCAAGCTCTTTGACCTATCCAGCAAGTCTGTCATTTCCCTGGTACTTGATCTGGATGTCCCAGGGCCTAGAACTACACCCCTGGCTGAAGGCAGGAGCCCAGGGCCCCACCTGCTCACCCATTCTTTGCTTGGCTTACCAGAGTTCTTGCATCAAGAAGCCTATCCATTCATGTGCCACAAAGAATCACTATCTGATGGGCTCCCACCACCATTTAGTAGTCTCAAGTACAGGTAAGAGAAATCCTACCATTTGGGACAGCTGCTCCAGTCCATGAGGCCATGGACTGCTCTAATCCCCAGGAAGGAAATGGTTTGGGACCCAAGCCCCAGAGACAAGCCCATGTTGCAGAAGTGCCTCTGAGGAAATGAAGGTAGAAGAAGGCAGGCCAAGAAACTTGGCTGCAGTCCCCTACTCTGTCTCCAGCATAGGCCTGCAAATCCAGGGAGAACAGGATGGGTGAGGGGTGTTTGCCTCTACCTCACCTGGGGGATGGACCTTCAGCTGAAGCCATAGGGACCCCTTGGTGCACAACCTTGACTCTTCCCTGGAGCATAGAGAGCAGGAAGGCTAGGTCAAGCTAGGCTCAACTTTTGGATTCTCAATACCCATTGGCTGAATGAGAGGGAAGGTGGCAGTGAGAGGCTTCCTAGTTAGGGCCAACTGCTGATACTAAGCTTCTGAAATCCAGCAAGGAGATCTAGATCCTATCTGACCCAAGTATACTTCCCCAGAAAGGACCAGAAAACTCCTAGATCTAGGCTGAGCTGGCAGGTGGTATTACCCTGGTTCTTCTCCCATCCCAAGTCTCTGTTGCCCTGTGGCAGGCATATAAGCTACTGGATGGAACTTGGAGCTGACCAGGAGGTGATAAAGGGCTGAAGACTAGGGTGCTTCCTGTCAGTATGTCTAAGACACTTGAATAATTGCTGTTTGCACTTACTGCATGGTCAGACCTCGTAACTACATTTCTATGCAAGGGGCTAACATTTCTGTTGACAACATTTCTATTTTATCAACAGGTGATAAACACCCAGTTGGTTAAATGGTTTATACTTGGACTGATTTTTTTTCCTTTCCTGCTATAGCTGGAGCTTCGGGAACAGTCTGTCCTTACAGAGCTGCAATAAGAAGTAACCAAAGAATGAAGTTGGTCAAATATTTTCATAACTTCTTTCTGTTGATTTTTTTGTAAAACTTACCCAAGACACTCTTAGATTTAAAAATAAAGTTGGTGTTGCAGGTGAGAAAAAAAAAAAAATGGGGTGGGTCAGGATTTGCATGACCCTGAGAATAAGTGACCATTATATTTTGTACACTAGGTTTCACTGGATTCATGCAGGATATCCTAGATAAAAAAAAAAAAAAAATCAAAGATACAAAATTAATCAGGTCACTATGAATAAGGCATATGAATAGAAAAAGAGGCAAAACATTTTATTAAGACTTTGTAATGTTTGTTCTACACATGCCAAAGGTATTTCAAGTTAGTATCTGCCCGTTTCCTCTTCAGGTCTACTTAATGAAACCCACTCTGTATGTCCAAGAAACTGGCCCTTCAGTGCCACAATTGAGAGTGTCCTCTGTGAAGGGTCTGCATTCCATGCTAAAGGATCCTATGAAATTCCAGAGGGACTGGTACCTCTTCAATTTGTAATCCTCTGTCATGGGTCCTGCTGCTACCAAAGAACGGCACTATACTGTATTACTCTTGGTATCCCCTTCACTGAGCAAGGAACCTGTGATTACACCTGGGCACTGAAACCTGCTGTTGCCCCCAAGGTATGCCCCCTCAATATGTCAAAACAATTTTATACATCTGAATATAATTTGGATCAGCCAGTACACTGTAGCCATGTATTTGAGTGTATTATGCTCTTTTATTTTGTCTGATATCCTGTATCCACCATATACTATTGAGAATTTTGTGAATACTAGATTTTATACTTCAGCCAAGCTATTTCAGGGACTCAAATCTTAGCTCTGTAACAGATGAGTCTGAGGATGAATTTCTGTGACAGATATCACACTGTACTTTAAATTACTCATCCCTCTCATAGCTCTAGGAAAGCTTTCTCATTGTGCAGAATTATGTGTTGTCCCCTTAGGGTAAATTCTTTCCCTAAAGTGTTCTTTGCACTTTGTACAAAAAAAAATTAAAAAATACTTCTGGCCTGTCTCTGCTAATCAATCTTCCAGACATGTCTAGTTATATACAAAGGCTAAACACAACTTAGACTCAGTTGAGAAACTGTTTAAATTCTGATCTTACTAGAGTAAGCTCTTGTGTGAATTATTCAGCTTTATTATGATGGTATATAAAGTTACAACTAATGAAATAGGGAATACATTTTCAAACCTTTAAAAAATAAAAACGATACAAAAGAGGGCTTGTTTTTTAGCATTTCATCAATTTGCCTATCTTCAGGATAGAAATATCAGACATTAATAGTAATATTTTGCAGTTAAAATTTTTTGTATTGATTCTTTTTAGGCGTATAAAACATTAGGATATATTTCTTAAAAGAGAAGCAGCAGTATCAGGAATATCAATTACTTTGTACTACAATTCAATGTCAATAGTCTCAGTTTTGCTTAAGAGGTGGGATCAGGATATTCCCCAAAAGAGAAATTTTAGAAAAAAAGGCCCTTGGAAATGAGTCCTTCTATTTTGCAATGTATGTTTTTAGGTAGTTTAAAGACTTTTAATTCCATTTACTAACTTTGTGATGATGAATAATTCCTTAAATTCTATGAATTACAAATTGATATTCTGTACAATGGGAGTCATAAATTCATAAAAGACTTTGGTCAATATTTCATAGAATACTGGTGTCATATGCCTCCTATAGTCACCAACATACAGAAACTACTCAGTGATTTCCATTATCACTTTTTAAACTTATTCACAGTCTTTTTTTTCCCCAAATCCCTTAGACCTTCTATTGGGTTTTACCCTCTTATTTGCACCAGATGAGAGATACAAGGCCTTTTGAACTTCAGGCTACCCTTTGCCATTCTTCTGCTCATTTCCATGATTTACTTAGAATTAAACTTACTCAAAGTTAACATGAGCTCCTCAAAACTTGGAACATTTTCAAGTTTTCTATGGATTATAGACATTCAAATGTGCATTTCATATATATAAAATAAAGTGGATAAAAATGTAGTCTTAGTTCAACAGAGATATCAAGAAGTCACAAAGTTTTTAAATGTGGCACAGCAGACCCATACCTTACTCTAGACTTCTCTGCTTTGGGTAGAATTGTTTTTCATAGCACTTTGAGTCAGCAATCAGCTGACTAAGGTCATAGGGAGTTATAATTAGAAAGATAAAGAAATAAGGCCAATATCAAATTTTTCACACATTTAATGTGCCTGAGAATCTTACAAAAAACCGGTGTCTCTCAAAACAGAATTTACATGGATGGCTGGGTACAGCAAACTACTGGAGCATGGAAAGCATACCTTTAAGAACAGCTGAAATCAGCTCCCCTTATCAGCACTTAGCCCGTGGAAGATGCTTCCGTGGAGCCGTATTCTCTGGCTCAGAGATTGCTTTGGCTGTGTTCAAAATGAAGACAAAGATCATGCACATCAATTTCACTTAATTAGTTTTTTACATGACTTTCATTTCTGTTAAGTTGGCTAATTAACAACATGCTACCAAATCAACTCTCCTACTCCTCTCTCTTGAGTTCACAGGCATTTTCACTTTCATCCTCACTAAAATCAGCTCTGTTAACTTCACTTCTGCAGTGATCCAGGCTTGAGGGTAGTTCCCCATTGAGATACAGTAACTGTACTATTAATTTTGTTCTATACTTTTCTCTCTCCAGGAAACAGGCTATTTAATTCGTGAGATCTCTCTGAGGCAGTGTTTTTATGTTGTTGAGCAGATTTATATAGTGCTTTTATTGAACAACTGAGTATACTGACTAGAAATTACTATACTTGCCACATATATGAATTTTAAATAAAAATTTCCCCAAGCTTATATAAGTAAATGAAGAGAGAGTGCTCCATTATCAAAATGAATGCTACCTTGCATTTCATAATCTGTTTTCTTAAAAAGAGGTGTGGTTACATCTTCATGACAAATTTCCCATCATCTCTGGATACATCAAATACATGTTGTTTGATCAGGATGTCAGTGCAAAATTACTGACATCAATGAATTAAGTTTTTCCAAATGATCATATTAAGAAACTTGAAAATCACTCCCAGCCCACATTGAAGTTAATAATCAGTTGACTCAACAAAATGCTTTGTGGAAGGAAGTTACACTTCTCTCTGTTAACCCATTTGATTTTTTTTTCTTTTCTTTTCTTTTCTTTTTTTTTTTTTTTTGGTATAAGGAATTGAATCCAGTGGCACTCAACCACTGAGTCACATTCCCAGCCATTTTTTATATTTTATATAGAGACAGGTTCGAGCTGAATTGCTTAGGGCTTTGATAAATTGCTGAGGCTGGCTTTGAACTCACTATCCTCCTGCCTCAGCCTCCCAAGCAGCTAGGATTATAGGCATATGTCACTGCGTACAACCCCATTTGATACTTTTTAAAATTTGTCCTAATTAGTTGTATATGACTTTAATTCTAAATAACTAGCTTCAATACTTGTGTCTCTCCTTCGGAACAAACTGAGAAATATTTAAATTACTTATCTGGAGAAGGATAAAGAATGTAAACTCCAAATACTGGGAACTAGTATAGTCTTACTAATCTTGACTTATCACACTGAATTTGAAAGATTTAGTAAATATGTGGTATTTTATTATAAAGCAATAGATTTTCTCAATAGACTATATAGTTTCAAGTATGAAGTTTTATCTTGAATAAATGCTAATTGCAGTCAAGATACATAATGTGATGATATTGGAAAAAGTTGCAATAAAATTTTCTACTGTAAATTTTTGACACTGTCTATTCATACAATTTTAAAAGTTCCTTCCTAGTAATTATTTCAGCAAGGAGTTGTGAATAACATGAAAAATTAATTATTAATAAATCTAAAATATATTGCTCATCAAATAAAAATTCATTAAAAAGAAATTTGTTTATACAAATTTGACAATGTGAAATTTGTCTGGTGTGTATTGATAATAAATTCTTTAAAACTAACAACTTATATTTGTATGTGAATGAAATTTTTGAGACTAGGAAGTAGTGAATAGGTTGAACTTAACTGGTGGCAATGATTCATGAGGGGAGAAATGGATGTTTAAACAGTCTTGATTCAAACTTTGATTTATAGCAAGCAATAGACATATCCTTTTAAAAAATAATTGAATGCCAGAGCATGTACTCCAAATTCAATGAACAAATATGTGGAATATGCTAATTTGAGACATTATGATTTTTATTATGTGAGATTCAATAAACCAATGTTTCTAACCAGAGGGAAGAACATGGCCTCAAATGGTATTTAATAAAATGAGTACCTTTTACAAATATTTCTATTCAGCAAAGCACCATTCCTGGTAAAGACTAACATAACATAGGAACTCATGCTGGAATCCTGTCCAAATTGTCTGGAGAAAGTAGTTTAGCAGAGGGTTTACATCACTCCTTTTGGAACATGACAAAGCTCTAAATTCTAGATCTCTTGGAATTTGGTTTCATCATTTTCAAAATAGGTATATAATGCTCATTTAAAGGTGTTATTAAGAAATAAGTGAGGTTGTTCTTCCCAAATGCTGAGGTCAGTTCCAGGGAGAGAGAAAACACTCAGTAAATTAATACCATCGCAGATGAATTGTAACCTTGCCTAAGGCAGGTGTCATGCTTCCTATTTCTTCTGTACTCTCCACAAGGTGGATCAGGTAGTTTGGGAAACATTTAGTAGGCCTTTCTCTGCACATGTGTGGGTTTTATAATGTACTGATAGGTTCCTGAAGTGCTACTGGGATATGCTTCCACAAAAACTGATGTCTGTTATCTGTCTATATTTAACTATAGAGAAAATGCAAATTTACCACTTAGAAAATTAACTCTGTGACTTTTTTTTAATAGAATTAAGCATGAATCTGGCTTGGACTGTGAATCTGGACAATTCAAGTAGTGTACTGAAAAAAAAATTCTCTGCTTTCCCTTTAAGGAAGGCCAACAGCAGAAGGTAAAGAGAACTGCGTTTGGTTTGAGCTGCGCAGATGCAATTTCCTTTTCTTGAGGATAATATCTATTCAGAGCTGATGGCTTTTAAGAACACAAACTGTTACCCAATTTCCTTCCTCCTTCAGCAGTTTTTAAATGGTTAGCTGTGGAAAACATCGTGGAGGCTTGCTCTCAAATGATCTTAGCCCTTGCATGGCCATTTAATAAAACACATCCTGCCCACAATTGAAAAAGCAACACTAGAACTTTATTACAAGCTAAATTGTACAAGGGTATGTTTTTTTGTAAAAGCTCACATGTGGTGTTTATTCCTATGCTTATTGTAGCTTTGTTTTTCTTTCAAACTAGATCAAACTGTAGAGAAATTGAAGGTGATCATTTTATAAAGCACATTTCATTGATAAGTTACGAATTTAATAATGGGTTTCTAATCCCCACTATTACTGCTCTTTCTGACATGTTTTCTGGGGAAAAAAAAAAGTTTTGAAAAGATGTATGACAGCTAAATCATTGGTGTTTCTTTTTATGTGATGACAAACCAGTGATAACAATCACATATATAGATGATGTAAAATTCTTTATATAATTTTAAATCTCATCCTCTGATAACTTTTATGTCACTTTGCCTGGGCATGTGATCAAAATGACAAATTTGTTATGCTAAAGAATACGGATTCTGTCTTCACATACATAGTGCACTACCATCTTATATTAACCATGCAGACAGATTTTTTTCCCTTTTTTTCTGTTATTCCGCACCACACCCACAACTTATTGAACAGAACTGTGCCTAATGTACATGGCAGGCACTTGAAACCAAATTTGCTTAATGAAAACATAAGAAAGTAAATTAATATTTGTGAATTAAAATGAAAAGTTAACGATACACAATGCCATCCTTAAAACCCAATAACAGACATTACCCTGTCCTTTCTGAATAGTCCCTCATCATCCTGTGTTTCTGTCTCTAGAACTTGTAGTTGTGATCTATTGTTTTGTCTCTATCTTCTTTGTCTTAGAGCCACCAAAGATGAAGCTAAGTTATTTATAGGTATTTAAAGTAGTTTTGAATTATGTTCTTAAATAATATATTGAAATTGCTCATACTTGAATTGTGTGTACTCTAAGACTAATAATTTTCCCATGAATAATATCTTTCTCATTATCTCCTTTAATATAAAATAACAGGATTATGTTGGCACATGGTAAACTAATCCTATGACTATTTGGATAAAATACAAATTTAAAGAATTAATGACATTATAATTTATGGTCTTAACCACAACACTTCTGAAAGTCAGCTGGAGGAGTGTTAAAAATTGAGCCAGGACAGCAGGTACCAACTGGGGTAACTGAAATGTGAAGTCACCTAGACTGAAAGTAGGCTAAGAAATTTTGGAGAACAGTTTTGGCCATGTCCCTGGATCCCTGGAGTATGAATTAATGTTCTTCTGCATAAATAAATTTTAGTGAAAATACTTGTGAATGCACTGTGATAATGGTGTTTCTAAGATGCAGATTGTAATACTGTTGCTCTTTGGGGCATTATTTTTCTTTTAAGTTGCTGTTACAAATACTCTTCACCTTGTTGTCAAAAACTGCCACTCTGTATTCATTGTTTAATTAACCTAGCCACTGATACTTATGTGTGTGTTTATATATACTATGAAAGTGACACCTTTATATTTATATATACTGTGTTTTCAGTGTTTTATTTACTGACAGTTATATCCCCAGCATCCACCATAATCTCTGACACAAAGTAGGTATTCAACTTTTAATAAAAGAGTGAGTGCATAGATCACTTTTGTCTAGCACTTGTTAAATTCCATAATAATTCTTTCAATGTGCTTGTGAAAATGAATTTTGGAACACAGTGAATAACTTGGAGGATGATGGAGGAATTGGAGTTTTTTTCTCTTCTACAAACCATTTTTCTCTCTGGAAGTTCCAGTTTCTTAAACTCGTGTGTTTTTTTATATTATGAATTTTTCTTTTTTGGTATCTCTTATTTATTTATTTATTTTTATGTGGTGCTGAGGATCAAACCTAGTGCCTCACACTCATCAGGCAAGTGCTCTACCACTGAGCTCCAACCCCAGCCCCGTAACTCTTGCTTTCAAGTCATTATTTCACTCAAAGATTTCAGGCAACAAGGAAATGAAGGAATACTAAAGAGATGTTTAAAAGAGAATTAGGAAATAAAGGTAAGCTTTTAAAACTTATTTTTAGGTTTCTTACAAAGTTGCTTTTGCTTAATGATAGCTAAGTTGCAATTTAGAAATATTATAATTTGAATATAAAAGCCTTTTGACTTAAGAGTTACCAACTGGCAATCGTGGACAAAGAATGGAAGATGGAGAAAAGCATAATTTATTAAAATCAAATAATTCCCTAAATTACAATTTTATTATATCTATTCATTTCATCTGATAAAATCATGTTGTACAAAATGTCTAGCATTCTAGAATCAAAATTATCTATCATTAGAAATGCTTAAAATAATTCAGGAAACCAAACTAAAAAACCTATTGTTATCTATATATAAACCATGGTTCTTGTTTTAAGATTTTGTGTACAAATTAGGGAGGATTTTGCTGGAATGTGTCCAAAGAACTCAAACTAGATACAGAGATCCAAAGCAGCAAACTCTTAATCTGTTTCTGACTGGTTTATATTTTGGCCTGAATCAGTAAGAAGTGGGTGTTTTAGCATTTCAGTTTAGTTCAGTTTGTTTCAGGGAATACTGCCAGGCATTGTTTTAGAATGTGGGAGTAAAAAGATGAAATTTTAGCCTCTTTGGAATCAAGAGTCAAATAAGTAGTTTAGGCAAACATACAGAAAACCTGATTTATGACAGATCTTAAGTATCTTGCACCAGGGCACTACTATATCTCTATTTGTACATTAAAATAATTGTCTCTTGGAGAGTCTAGTTAAAATGAAATTATTCCTAGGATGAGTCAAGACATCAAGAAATTATCAATTGTTGTCATGTAGGTACAAATACCTTAACCTAGAGAAAAGGACAATCATTTAGCAGAAGAAAAGCAAAAGCTAAATGCAAAGGCCAAGCAAGAACACCTCATAAAGAAGACTAATAAGTATTTTTTTCAGCTGGCTGTGTTGGTGCATGCCTGTAATACCAGTGAATCTAGAAGCCAATACGGGTGAATAACAAGTTTGAGGCCAGTATCTGCAACTTAATTTTGAGATCCAGTCTCAAAATAAATAAATAAATGATAGGTAGATTATAGATAGATAGATAGATGATTAGATAGATAGATAGATAGATAGATAGATAGATAGATAGATGATAGATAGATGATAGATAAATGGATTGGGAATGTAGCTCAATGGTATAGAGCACTGGGTTCAATTCCTAGTACCACAAAAAAGGGGGGGCAGATTTTTTCAGACTATATCTGTGAGACCATGATGATGTTTTATCCACATTTTATAAATATTTGTTTAATTAGTTAATGGATGGAAAGATAAATGAATAAAAAAAACATGATCTATGGCATGATGTGGTATGCTGACTCTGGTATCCACATGTCAGACAGGCTGATTGTGAGGGAGGGGTACACTGGAACTGAATTACCTATTTATCCAGTGAAAATCTGCAACAGCTACTGGAAGTGAATATCATTAGTCAGTAACAGATGCCAAGTTTCCCTGTACATATTTTGACTTTAGGGTTATGCTTTGTAGATTCTTTGGGGAATAATGGAGTTATTATTTTGGTGGGAAAAGGTGATTAATTCTCAAACTTTTCCTATTTCTCATGTCTTGATAGCCATCCTCAGCATCTACTTTGACAAATGTGACCCAGTTAATTTTCCTTGGCCTCTCACCCAGAGTCAGGGCCAGTACACAGACTGATGCCTTCCCAGGAGAGTTTGGGTGCTTAAAGACTTCATGCCCACAGCCATGCATTCACTACATCTGTTTCAGCTTAATCAGCTTTGGGACTTGGACTTCTGTTTGTTGCCATGAAACTGATTGTAGAATTCTTCTGTTCCCCTGATAGTCTTGGACAAGGGATTTGAACTGGGGAAAATCAACCCTTATTAGTGCTGACATGTTTTAAAATGTATGCTGTGGGAACCTAAATATTCTCTGATCCAATGTATACTTTTTCTGCATCACATATCCCTCCAAAAGTGAACATGAGTTTATCAAATTGAAAATATTTTCCATTACACAGAAATTTTAAAATTGTTATAGATTAGTAAAATTCCATTGAAAAACACTTGTAAAATTGGTATAATTGTAATCAAGTATTTTCTTTTTAAAAAAAATTTTTAAAATGCCTTTATTTATTTATTTTTATGTGGTGCTGAGGATCAAACCCAGTGCTTCATGCATGCTAGGCAAACGCTCTACCACTGAGCTACAACCCCAGCCCTCAAGTATTCTCTTATTGTAATTTAAATCTGTTTAACCAGGAAAAAAAGGATCATGGAATTATTATCAAAATCTAAACGTAGTACTTTTAAAGTAAGAAATGAAAATCGTCAGCAATGAGAACCTTTACTACTTTAGCAATACGTGGATTTATTATTATCTTTACCATATTGATTATTTTGTAAAGCACACACAATAATTTCTTTCATGTCCATAGAGGAAATTAGTTTTTTTTTCTTAATTATGAGGTCTTATATGAAAATACTGTAAGTCAGCACGAGGAAAATAAATAAAAATTTGGAAATTTCTAAGCCTGAGCTGAGGTATATTAATAAAAGAATAAATTATTAAAATGATCACTTATTGGGGACCTTTGAATTGAGTCCCAATTCAGTTCCATGTTCTATGTTCTATGTCTATGATTATTATTGTTATTTGTCTTATTCACCTTAATTAGAAAAGTCAGATCTTATGAATCCCATACAAGAGCACTAAATAGATGGAATAAATTACATGACTACAGTGACAGGTAAAATTGTTTTTGAATAACAACCAATTTACTAACTCACATCAGCATGTTGGGAAACATAGGAGACAATTCATTACGAATCTCTTAGATTTCTTTTCACAAGCAGAGGCAACAAGAACATTTTTATTTCAGATTATTTTTTCAAAAATGTTTGTATAGGGAAAAGGTTTTGGAAGAAAGATATTATGTCTTCCTGAACAAAGGGCTGGCCTACTTTCTGTTTATTGCCAAAATGATTAAGTCTTCCTTCAGGAAAAATTTCATATAGATTTGGTTGCAGCTGATTATACAAAATTGGCCTTCCTGGTCTTGAGAATCTTTATCTGTAATACAAATCGACTCTATTATGCAGCATCCATCTGGGCTTCTCCATGTTTCTCTGGTGGGACTTTGAAGGACAGGAGAAATGGTATGTGCCTTGGATAAATAAGTCTTTTGTCTCTGATCCAAGAATCTTTTCCTTTCTAGCAGTTCTCATGAAACTATGGCAAAATGATTTGTTAGCTTGAGAGTACATTAAACTTTTAAACTTTTCATAGCTCTTGTAAACTAGGATATAACATTGTATGAATTTTACAATGTGTAACTATGATAAAAAGAGCTTATATTGCTTTCCCAAGGTCATACAGATAGCAAAAAGAAACTGCAGGGTTCAAATCCAGACAGTTTGGCTCTAGAACCAATGCTTTCAAACATGTCACTGCATGACTGATTACATTTAATTCTAGTTATCTAAGTGCTGCTTGGTTCTACATGAATATTTACCACGTAGTACTATAACTGTTAGATTAGCTTTGATGTGAAACTTCGTTATGCCCGGATATCAAAACCTTATTCCCAAGCAATGTCAAAAACAGGTGTGGTCCCAAGATCATGGGCTATGGAGTAGAACTTCCTAGGTCCCCTGGAGTATGTGCAGATAAAGTTTGTGCTTATGTGCTGGTATCCACATTTTTGGAGGTGTAGGACCTGAAAGAGAGCTTCTCTATGTCCTACAGATTAAACATACTTATACTGGTTCTTATCATTTTCATATCTGTTGTCCTGGAGGCTACGGGACATGAATGGAAATGGTATTAGTTCACATGGGACAAGTTCTACTGGGGATGAAGCTTGTGGCATTGGTATCCACAGTCCTGGAGCTGTCAGACATGGATAAGACCTCATCCTGGTTCCCCCAGACAAGCTTGGGTAAGGCTGGACTTTTTGCTTCTGCTGCGGCAGTCCCAAGGCTGTGGACTGGGAAGAAAACCTTCCCTAGTTTCTGTGGGTGAGTGTTGGAAGTATCAGGATACCCCTTGGTAGCTGTGTTCCTGGAGCAAGGTGTGGTTGAGACCTTTTATGCACCCAATAGACAAATGTAGGTGAACCCAGGACTTTGCATCAATAGCCATAGTCCCAAGCACGTGGGCAGGAGAGGAGATCTTGGCTAGTTCCCATAGGACAAGTGCAAGTGTAACTCAGGCTGGTTGCTATGGCAGCCTCTGATCCCAAAGCTACAGGCTGTTGAGGGGGCTGCTTCTGTACCTTAAGATGCACCCTGACCACAAACTTCTAGTGGCATCTAAGGCAAGATGGTATCAATCAGTGGTTGTTGGAGTAGTTGGCTTCTGGGACTCCAGGAGGCCAATGTGAGTTCCTTCTTTGGAGGAGAACAGTCAATCTTACATCAGCCAGTTTCCCAAACTGAATTTAAAGCTTCAAGAATCTTGAAATCCTCCAACAGTCTGGACTGCTGGCCTCCTGCTATGATTAGGATTTATGGCACTTTCCTACTTTCCTTTGCAAGCATGTAGGCTTCTCCTTCCCTGCTACCCCTGGACAGGGAGCAGAGTAGAGTTCTCTTCACTTCCTTGCTGATTTCCAGAAATCTCCCTCAATTACTCTTCTTAAAATACTGTTTTGCTTTGTGCCAACTCCATTTAGCCATCTTGACTATACTCTCTATATTCTTTCTTTGGTTTATATCATTTTTATGCAGAGTAGGTAGGAAAGATACTAAGATCTCCATTTTGCACTTGAGTTAAGTGAGTCAACTGTTAAATTGAAGTCTATAATCCAGATCTTATATATTTTTCTTATTTTTTTCTCTTTCTTTCACTTCCATTCTCCCTCCCTCCCTCCCTTGCTCTCTTTCATTTCTTTATTTTTTTTCAAAGCTGAGAATTGAACTCAGTACCTTAAACATGTTAAGTAACTGCTCTACTACTGAGCTACATCCCCAATCCCAAATTATATTTCTTTAGTCTAATAGTCCTCTACCTACAACACCAATAGAGCATTGGTGTCATTTGGAAGTGGTAGATGAAACAGAAATATCCTCATATAAACATTTAATCTGATCCATTCCATATGTATCACCATATCTTCAAGGTTGAAAGGTTGGGACAGGATCAGAAGTGCCATACTGTATTACATAGTAGGAAATAAAAATTAGATTCATTGACTCATTGAATCACTGAATATCTACAGAAAACATATTAAAGTATGCCAGTCATTGTTTTAGAATGAAGTCTCAAAATGGTGGGAAATAAGTTTACTGTGTTATTGAAGCCTATCTTCTTTTGTATTTCTCTGCTGTCACTGGGCTGAAAGATGTATTCTATTGTGCAATTTTTTTCCTGGTATTTGAGCCTAAAACAAGGTCTTAACTAGGAAATCAGAGTTCATAGAGAATCTTGAATATATACATTAATACATTGTAAAATAAAACTATAAAAATCATAGTTTTATCTGAGTACGAAATTATATCAGAAAACACACATTCACATGCACACACACACACCTTCAGCCTGGGTTACTGCCCAAGTGGACCCAATGTTAGTCTCTCAGATGAGTGACATATTTTACCTCAGCTTTTGAAGATTCAAGGCTGCTCTCTGACAATGTAGTAGGCATACTCTTTTTGCAACAAGTAGAATAGGAAGGGAAAATAGCTAAGTGTAGCAAGATATTAAACCACAATGTCATTTTTCAACTACAAACAAAGACTTGCTACAACCTAAGGCACTCAGCCTTCTAAATGGTGCCAATTATGTTCACCCTCCCTGCTGTGCTCTGAAAAGGAGAGGCACCATGGGGATCAAAATTAAAACACTTAATTACTTTGTGTTTTAAATGAGAGCTATCTGTGGAAAACAGCAGGCCAATCTTTTTTCAATCCACTCAACAGAAGTCCCCTTGGTCCCTGGACAACTTCACTAATCATTTGAGTTTAAACACTTTTCAACTGTCTCCCATCCTCACCACAAACATCTTTACCTTCTCTTGGAAAGGACTGCACACTTGGTTACTGTTTAACAACTTATGTCTTGAAGTAAATGGCTGAGCATTAAAGCTCCCTAGAGCTGGCTGATGAGCTCTCACATAGAGTACGATTGTAACACATCTGGAAATTAAGGGCTAAGGGGAAAGGGAGGCTCCAATAAGAATAAATTTCCAAAGGCATTTTCTTGAGTTCCAGAATTGTCATTATAGGATGTAATATTTTCAGTGCAAACATATTTATATTTCATTAACAACATTAAAATCCTCCTGAAATGTTGGTCAACTATCTCAATGGCATTAGTAGAGAATGTCAAGGCTTATATAATAGACCAGGATAACTTAGCAAAGCTTTTGGTTTAGGAAACAGATCCAGACATTTTAAATAGATCTGAAATTTGTTCATTTCAATTGTTTCCTATTTTTTTTCTTCTTTTGTTTTAAGTCAGAACACTTCTTTGTTTTCTGTCAAAAATAGATGTTTTGACATCTATTTTATAAGTTCCTTTATAGTTACAATAATGCTTTGAATGAAGACATAGTAATTATCTAAATTTTGCACATAAAGTCACATGGCCTTTAGCTGAAGTCCCACGATTAATAAATTCAGAACTAAAATTAGACCATAGATTGTCATCCTAGCCCAAGATACTTCCATTAAGAGCATGTGGTTTTTTATGCATTTATTGCTATAGTCATTATAAGCATGTGAAAGTACCAAAGTATTTCTACTATTGGGGTTGGACAAAGACATTTTTAAAGATGATCTAGTTAAAAATGTTAGGAGGAAACAAACATTACATTTAGAAATAATATAGCTTGTGTATTCTTTATCCAAAATGCCTGGAACCGGAATTGTTTCAGATTTTTTTCTTCTCTTGGACTAGGGGATGGGATCCAAGTCTAAACACAAAAAAAGTTATTTGTGTTTTGTAAACATTTTATTGCATGGTGTGAAGATAATTTTATACAATACTTTTATTGCACCTGTGTTTTAACTGGAATCCATCACATGAGATCAGTTGTGGAATTTTCTACTTTTTTCATCAGGTGGATGAAATCAGAAAGTTGAGGGTTTTGTAACAATTTGGATTTTCAGATTCAGAATGCTCAACCTGTATGTGCATATATCGATAAATGTTAACTAATTATCATAACCAGTGAAGCACAGTGTACAGATCAGAGGAGTCCACATTAGCTGGGAACATAGGACAACAATGGAATGGTGGGAAGGGTGGAAGATAATGTTATTCTTCAAAATATGTGAACCTACTTTCTTTTCCAATTGTCTCTGATCATTGTAAGGTACGAAAGGTCAATAACAAAGCATCAAAGATCACAGCATAAAGGTGAAATGATTCACCCTGCTTTTAAATTTTTAGCCCAGAATTCTGAGATTTCTAATTAAAGAACTTAGGCATCTATTTGACCCTCGCTTTGACATCTTCAAATTTTAAGCAATTTAACTCTCACTCCCACGCTCAGGGTAATTTTCACTAGAAGAAATGATTTTGACAGTTTCTGAAGTCATGTTAAGCTCATATAAGAGAAAAAAGGTAAAATCTTCTTCTTTTACTGATGTGTCCTCCAAGAAGATAAGGATTCCCTAGAGCTCTTGAACTTGCTGAGGCGTGCCAGAGGGTAATGCATAACAAGGGGATCAGGCCACAGGCTAGGTGTTAGGTCTGTGTAGCCCTCCCACCCCCACACATCTGAATGTGTGGTCTTGGAAGAGGTACTTAAACATCTCCAAGACATGATTCCTTCTATAAAATTGAAAGAATAGTAGTCCAGAAAATGTAGGTTGCTACTGGCAGTGGGAGGAACAGTGGCCCCAAGAAAGATGTCTCCATATCTTAGTCCCCAGAATTGAAAGTAAGGCCTTATTTAGGGGGAAAAAATGACTTTGCATAAGAAATTAAGCTAAGGTACTTGAGGAGATCATCTGGATTATTTGGGTGGCTTTAAATATAATTAAAGTATCCTTATAAAAGACAGAGATGAGATGCATGGAAAAGGAGCTGACTGTGGCCATGGGAGCAGAGGTGGGAGTGATGTGGCCACAAGGGAAGGTGTAATTGAAGCCTCCCTGAGCAGGAGGAGGTGAGGAATTGACCCGACACCCTTCAGAGGGGGATGAACCCCTAACACCTTGAGATTGGACTTCTGGTTTTTATGGTTTTAAGAGAACGATGGTAGTTTAAGCAAATAAATTTGTAGTAATTTGTTAAAGCAGGCACGGGAAGGTTAATAAGCATTAAATATGTATTGTTAATTGTAAAAAATGCACAAAACATAATTAACAAATAGAAGTTATTTTCTGCAAAGCCTAAATGTGAAAGGATTTTATTTTTAACTTAGAGAAGAGTTTCCCACTTACTGGTTAATTTCTTGTGCCAAGTATTTTACTCCGTGTTATGTATTCATTATATAGTTTCTCCGAGCTACAACAAAAAGTAAGTTTTATGATTTCTTTTGGGACCTAAGGCAGATGAGACTCAAAAAAAAAAAAAAAAAAAAAAAGAAAGAAAGAAAGAAAGAAAGAAAGAAAAAAGAAAAAGAAACAAAGGATTTGTCCAAACCTGTAATTAGCAGGAGAATCAAAATTCAAACTCAGGTTTGACTCTGAGAAAAACATTTATTCTCTTTTCTTCTCTTTTCTTCATGCTGCTTCTGCTAGATATAGTGCACATAAATGACACGCTGTTTATTAGGAAAACTAAGCCATAGCCAGAAGTTCTATATAATACTTTTTCAATCTTTAGAGTCTTTGGCATAAAGGAAAAATCAAAAAATAAAGCAAAGGAACAGATAAAAGTGAGAGTGTTTTTGAGATAATAAAATGTGGAACTTGGAAAAATTTCTTAAATATGTTGTATTTTTGGTAACTGGATGAAAGAAATTGATGTGTAAATAATATAGTAGATTAAAACAGCATGGACACTGGGGGAGGCAGAATTTAAGATGCTTGCCTGCTGACATACATGCCCATGACCTGGTTAACACCACATTGGAGTACAGTGGAAAATGTGAATATCTTGGGATGTCACTTCTATGATTAGACTATAACACACAGCAAAGATAAATGGAATTTGCAGAAAAAAATAGAGTTGAATTTCAGTTAAATCAAATCAGTTGATTTTTATCTAATCAAAAAGAATAGCGCAGTGTGGTGGCACATTCTTATAATCCCGGCCACTTGGGAGGCTGAGGCAGGAGGATCCCTAGTTCAAAGCCAGTCTCAGCAACTTAGCTAAGCCCTAAGCAACTTAGCAAGACATTGTCTCAAATATAAAAATAGAAAGGGTTAGGGATATAAATCAGTGGTTAAATACCCCTGTCAATCTCTGGTACAAAAAAAAAAAAAATTAGACTTTTCCTGAAAATAGAGATTCTCTTCCTGGCCTTGAAGAAGCAGACATATTGTAACCTGCTGTGGAGAAGTCCACATGGGGCTGGATTGTGGATTGTGGGTGAGGTCTGTGAGTTGAGAGTCAACCCAGCCAACAGCCAGTTAGAAAATAGCTTCCTCAATCCTACAATGGTAAGAAGATAGCTCTTTCCAACAAACTCAAGGAACTTTGAAGAAAATTCTTCCCTAATGAAGCTCACTAATGTTAAAGCAGCCTGAATGAGATCTTGAATTGGGAGCCCCTGAGCCGAAGAGCCTACTCAGCTGTACCAGGACTCCTAATGTACAGAAATAGAGATAATAAATGTCAACTACCAAATGTGGTAATTTGTGACACAGCAATAGAAAACTAAGAGACCTCTTTCAAAACTGTTTTTTGTTTACATATATAGTTTCTCTGAATGAAATCATTATTGTGCTACAAACTGGTATAGATCTTCAGGGATTTACTGGTGGTGTTGGATATTTAGATTTTACTGTTCCCTCCATTATTAATAGAATAGGACCATATGGCACTAGCTCTTTCAGTTGCAAACTGGGAAATCTAGAAACCACCTTTACATACTTATGCATGTGCACACATACACATACACACAATAATGTATAAGGGCACATTCATGAACACACACATATACAGATACACATGAATTCAGAACATGTACACTACATACGTGATACACATCTACACACAAACAAACATGCATACTGTCCTCTTAACCTTATAACTTGTATTGTCCTTTGTTTTGCCTTCACAAAACCTGTCTTACTCCTCATTTTATTCTGGTTTATCTTTCATACTTAAAAAGACACTTAGGCCAAATGTACCCCTGCAGTTGTACAGCAATGTACTTTTAACACTTTTATCACATCATAAACTAGTACAGTGACAGTACTTTAATGTTCAACTGTTGCATTATTAATAGGAGAGATTTTGCCTTTCCAGAAGCATCCTGAATTTATTGTGATCCACAGTCATTATAGCCCAATAAATATGATGTGGGTCAGATTGGAAATGCAAAGGATTTGGTGAACTCTGAGTGCATTAGGTGCACTTTGAACCATTTACTGCCACAATTGCAATGATTCTATTTCAAAAGGAGTGTCTTGAAGTTAGAAAGCAATTCTTTTTAGCACCATAAATGGTTACCCTGTCTTTCAGTAAAAATAACAGATATATTGGCAAAGGTTGTACCTTGTTAATTTCATATTTTAATTTTCTAAACTCTAGTAATGATACAAATGATGTAGTTTAAGCAGGGACTAATGATTAAAACTTCAACCTACAAATGCAAATCATGAGAGTTTATTTATAATTTAGACATATTAATTTGTCAAGTTGGTTTCAAAATCTTTCTCTCCTCTAGATCAAATTAATATTCAAATATATTTTATGTAACAAGTTTGTTGCAGAATAAAGATGACATTAGTTTTGATTTGCAAATACTTTTTAAACTGGTACTTCATGTGATGAAACAACATAAACACTTAAAAACATGAATAAAAATAATACAAATAAAGTGATAGTACAAAAATCCTCTAACCAATACATAAAAGAATATAGCCATGCTATTACCAAACATGACTCCAAGTAAGACTTTCAGTAAGCTCTAGTTTATTTACTATTAAATTAGCAAATATTCTCAAAGATTATAAAAATTAATTTTGTCATAGAAATTATAAACTAAGCAACTTGTCTAGACAGCATGTATCAATACACTTAAAAATTCTGTAAGATATATAAACATTTGACCCAGATGCCTCAATTTTTTAAATGAAATGTTTTCCAGAAGATGATGCAGCATGATTATGAAATTATGTAAGGGAAAAAAAGCAAGGCAATTCTATATTCAATCAATTTGGGAAAAACATTTTTTTACAATATAACATGATTATATTCTGTGTCATTCTTTATCAAAATGATTCATGGACAAAGCATAGGGATTTATAAATTTAAATATAAACCATCGAGAAGTTTCTTTGATACATGATTTTTATTCTCAATTTAGACATATCTGTATTGATGTGTATATGTGTGTGTGTGTATGTGTGTTTGTGTGTGTATGTATCTGTGGTTATGGGGGATGAACCCAGGGGCACTCAACCAATGCGCTATATTTCCAGCCATTTTTATGTATTATTTTGAGAAAGGGCCTCCCTCATTTCCTAAGGCTGACTTAGAGCTTTTTATCCTCCTGCCTCAGCTTCCCAAGTCACTGCATCTAGTCAGCTTAATATTTTTCATCTTTATTAACATTTATTTTAATTTTTTTCTGAGTATAAATATATAAGCATGTTAACTAGAGAAAGCATGGAAAAATACAGCTTCAAAAAAAATCACCAAAGAAAAAATAGAATTTACTTGTTTGATTTTAAACAACAGTTGTACCTTGAAATATGCATATATTTTCTATTGATCTGAATATATTTTATTTTTAATTGTACTATTAACTTTGTTATATCAAAAATGACTCATAGATGTTCTCATGTAGGAGCTCATAGAGTTTCTTTAGATAGAATTTTGAAATGTCTTGCTTCTTGGTCAGCTCAGACAGATATTTGGTTGAGATAAATTAGATAGATAGATAGATAGATAGATAGATAGATAGATAGATGATAGATATACATCTTTAGCTGGGATTGACTAAGTCTCAGATTAAATAAATTAGATGGATAGATAGATAGATAGATAGATAGATAGAAAGATAGGTAGACAGACATCTTTAGCTGGGGTTGACTATGTCTCAGATTCTTCAAAAGATGCTGACAATATATTAAAAGTCCAATTAGACCTCATGCCTATGTATGTATGTATGTCTCCAGCACATTTGTGGCAGCATATAAAAATGTGGGGTTAATACTTTTATGAAATTTGGTTTCTTCTGTGTTCCCACCACTGCATCTATAAATTAGAATTATCTGACCATAAAATGAGGATTCTACACAAAATTGACCTTAAGTGAGAATCTCAATATAAAATTAGTTTCCTTCCATTTTTCTTTCCTCATTCCTCTTTCTTTTTTCTGTGTCTTTCTCCAGTTTTCTTTTTCTCCCTCTTCCCTTTTTCAGGCATTTAGTTACTATAGCACAAATACACTGTATGCCAAGCATTGTGCTGGACACTAAGGACACCTGTATCAGAAGGCTTTAAATTATGATCATGAATTTCAATTTTAAAATGAGCATTTATGATAAATGATTAATGATAAATGGAGAATATAATGATAAGGAAATGCCTATCAGGGGCCATTAATATTGATAAAACCAAATTTGATATGTTTCTTTGTAAGTTACACAGCAAAAACATAAAAATGCATTTCAAAAATATTAATACCTCAAATTTCATTGCTAATCTTAGATTCACTATATTTTTGTTGTTGTTCTGTTTATTTTAGTTACATTAATGTTTAATTTTTCCTATGTTATTGAATTCAGAATAGTATGTAATTGATTTGACTTTCTGACTTTATAATTAATTAAAGCTTCAATACTTATTCAAAGTTGTATGATTTTTACTATGATTTTATAAATCAATTTAAATTTGTAAACATTTGTCATTGACTTTCACCTACAGGGAAATTTGTCCAATAAAATTTGTCAATAAAAAGTTATAAAAAAATTGCAACAGAAGCTTGAGTATTAAGTGATTATCTTATGCATTGCTTAAGAAAAGTGTCCATATTTAGTTCAGCAAGCATACACCATGTACACAGATTTATGTTGCTTTCAGGATCAACCATTTAATTAAAGAAGAAAGATAATTTAAAAACTGATTGAAAAGCCATTTGACAATATGAGGATAAAATATATGGGCTCATAAATTCATTAGAAAGTAAAGTAGAAAACAACAATGCTAATTGATAGAAAACACCATGGTAACAAGGCATCTAAAAATGTCATTCAACGTTGATAGAATATAGTTAAGAAGATGAGCTCTAAGATGTAATTAGGAATTGAGCCCAACAAAATCTCACAAGTATTTTTATGATTGAGATGAATATTAAATATTTATTTATATTAGTTCAAATTGATCTAATATGTCATTTCTTTGTCACTGCACACTTTCAATTATCTTAGAATTTAACTGGAAGACAAGGAATAGTAAAGCATGCCAATGATGGGAATGGTTCATAATATAATAAATATTTTAAAACATTGTCTTTAAATTCAAATTATATTTGAGAATTTCAGAGACAAAAATTTATAGATTATATCAAACTTTGCGAAGAAGAAATCTAGTTTAGATTGCTCCAAATAATAGGTTTATTTCACAAGAGAAACCAACTTCCTTTCAGGAAACAGGATATGTAACACACATAAACAAACACACACACAATAGGTGACACATCATATTTTAGAGAATTAAAATATGACCAAAGTGAGATATTTCTTTTAATAAATTTCTTACTCAAACTTCAGTTTTAATGGGGAGATTTTCTTGGGGTTTTAAAAGTCAATTCTAATTGTTTATTCTTGCAAATTAAATTTAAATGAGATTCTGGACATTAATAGCTCAACTTAAGACTATGCGTTAATAACTTGGATGGAAATACTGCATTATGAGATAGAAATTTTCATGCAAAAAAGCATTCCTAACACTCTCATCTCCTTTGAATCACCTGGGAAAATTCATAGAATATAGGAACATTCATAAAAAGCAAAGGTAAAGAAAAAAATACAGAAATTTATGTTATAATTTATCAAAAAAATCTAAAATAGTTTGTCTAAAATGTTCTCAATTTAAATTTTCCTTCCAGATATAGGCAAAAGTGTAGTGTAGATAAAAAACAAAAACAAAAACAAAAAAAATGAAAAGGAGCTAATGGAAACAGGTGTTGGAAGGGCAACTTGGGATAATATCCTGGATTATTCACTGTCAAATATAATCTTGAAACATTACCCTAAATGAAATAAGAAATGGTGCTGTATGCTCTAAGTGCATGGATATCTCTATGCACAAAGTCCTAGCATGGATGGACAGTCAAGTAGTCTGTTGGCTTAGAATTTGCACACTGATGAGAGGAAAATGACAGGAAGATATAAAAGCACAGACTCTAAAGAATCTGGATGACATGTGGTCCAACCATCACTAAACTAAAAGTACTGAGGAAACAAGCCTCTGGTGGTTTTCACAGGGAAGAGGAATATTTTCTTCTACTTTACACAAAGAATCTTAATCTATATTTAGCAAAGTAATATTGCTTACTGTGGAGGTATTTAAAATACCCAAGATGAACAAATGGTTATGCAGGGTGTAAGGCTAGCTACTCTGGATGATGAAGCAGAAGGATGGCAAATTTGAGGCTGCCCTTGGCAATTTAGTCTTTGTATCAAAATAAAAAATAAAAAATGCAGGAAACATAGTTCAGTGGTAAAGCAACTGTGGGTTCAAACCCCAGCACTACATTAAAACACAACTGAACAAAACAAACAAACAAAAAAACCCTAGCAATTGTAGTTGAAACTGCATTAAAAAATAAACCTACAATACTGAAAAACCAGCTCTAGGTTTTCCATTATGCCATTTACCAGGCTAATAAGTAGGCATCAAATGAATCCACTGAAAGAGAAATAAGGAAAACTACCTCATTCACAATTGCCTCAAAAGAAAAAACAAAACAAAACTTGGGAATCAATTTAACAAAAGAGGTGAAAGACCTCTATGATGAAAACTACAGAACACTAAAGAAAGAAACTGAAGAAGATCTTAGAAGATGGAAAGACTTCCCATGCTACTGTATAGGCAGAAGTAATATTGTCAAAATGGCCATACTACCAAAAGCATTATATAAACTTAATGCAATTCTTATTAAAATCCCAATGATATTCTTCATAGAACTGGAAAAAGCAATCACGAAATTCATTTGGAAAAATAAGAGATCCACAATAGCCAAAGCAGTCCTCAGCAAAAAAAAGTGAAGCAGGAAGCCTCACAATAACAGACCTCAAACTATACTACAGAGCTATAGTAATAAAAACAGCATGGTACCAAAACAAATATGTGGAACAAAGGTACAGAATAGAGGACACAGAAACAAACTCACATAAATACAGGTATCTTATACTAGACAAAGGTGCCAAAAACATTCACTGGAGAAAGATAGCTTATTTAACAAACAGTACTGGGAAAAATGGAAACTGACCTGTAAAAAAAGCGAAATTAAACCTTTATCTCTCATCCTGCATGAAATTCAACTCACATAGGATCAAAGACTTAGGCGCTGGAACAGAGACCCTGCGACTACTAGAAGAAAGAATAGGCTCAAATCTTCACCATGTTGCCTTAGGATCTGACTTCCTAAACAAGACCCCTATAGCACAAAAAGGTAAATGAAGATTCAACGAATGGGATGGACTCAAACTAAAAAGCTTCTTCTCAGCTAAAGAAACAATAAATAATGTGAAAGAGAGCCTACAGATTGAGAGAACATCTTTACCATATGTACCAAAGATAAAGCATTAATCTCTAGGATCTTTAAAGAACTCAGAAAACTGAACACCAAAAAACCAAATAACCCAATCAATAAATGGTCTAAGGAACTGAACAGACACTTCACAGAAGATGTACAATCAATAAACAAATACACAGAAGGATGTTCAACATCTCTAGCAATTAGAGAAATGCAAATTAAAACTACACTGAGATTCCATCTCCAGTCAAAAAGGCAATTATCAACAATACAAATAACAAAAACTGTTGGCAAGGATGTGGGGAGAATGGTACTCTCATACATTGTTGGTGGGAGTGCAAATTGGTACAACCACTATGGAAAGCAGTGTGAAGAATCCTTAGAAAAGTTGGAATGGAACCACAATTTGACCCAGGTATCCCACTACATTCTTCCATGTATTTGTTTATTGATTGTACATCTTCTTCTGTGAAGTGTCTGTTCAGATCCTTAGACTATTTATTGATTGGGTTATTCATTTTTCTGGTATTTTTTGAGTTCTTTGTATGCCCTGGATATTAATTCCTTATCTGAGTTACAGGTAGTAAAGATTTTCTCCCATTCTGTAGTATATCTGTTCATGTTCTTGATTGTTTCCCTTGCTGTGAAGAAGCTTTAGTTTTATACAATCCCATTTAAGGATTCCTGATTTTACTTCTTGCACTTTAGGAGTTTTAGTGAGGAAGTTGGTTCCTAAGCTGACACGATAGAGAGTGGGGCCTACTTTTTCTTCTAGTAAGCACAGGGTCTCTGGTCTAATATCTAGGTCCTTGATCCACCTAGAGTTGAGTTTTTTGTGTTAGTATATATAGCTTTGAAAATACAAATTATGTGGTATGAGGTATATTAGATGATGCAAGAAATCCACACATTAAAACCTCATGAAATGCTGAGAGAAATTTTTAAAAATATGTAAATAAATGTGGAGATATGTCATGTCCATGGATTGTAAGACTCAAGATGTCAGTTCTTCCTAAAGTGATTTGTAGACTGAACACACAAGTCCAAACAAAATAAGAAGTGTTCCTAGTAGAACACTTTAAGTTTATTGTAAAATTTATATAAAAGTGTAAGGAAGCTAAAATATCCAAAATGACTTTGAAAATGATAAATTATATTGGAAAAGGAACACTGAATGTCAGGTATTATTACAATACTACAATTAAATGAGACAGTTTCTCATGGATATAAAGGTTGAAAATGGTTGTTGGGAACATGATAGACTATAAGAAATAGATGAACAGAAATTTGGGGACCTGTTATCAATAGAAGAATGGGACAATCCAGGAGAGAAGGGTAGGTTTTCAATAAATGATACTGAAAATTCACATGCAAAAAAAATTGAACTTCATTTTACAACTCATCCCATATTTAAGCATTGACTCTAAATGGATTATAGACACAAAATAAAACCTAAAATTATAAGACTTATAGAAGAAATCATAAAATAACTATTTTGCAATATTAGTTCAGGCAAATATTTCTTAGATTTAATGTCAACAGTGCTATTCATAAATGAATACATTGACAAATTTGATATCTGTAAAATTAAAAAAATATGTTGACAACACCATTAAGAAAATGTAGAAGTAAGCCATAAGTGGGAAACATAATTTCATATAGCTTGTATAATGGGGACATACTCAGAATATATAATGAGTTCTTAAAACAATTATATAACACAGTTAAATAAGCAAAACATCTGAACAGACTCATCATGAGGGAATAAATATGAATGGTAAATAATCATGAAAATAAATGTTCAACATCACCAGCCACTGGGTAAATGCAAGTTAAAAGAAAAATAAGACACTACTACACATATTTTACAATAGTTAAACTTTAAAAAATTAGTCATAAAAAGTGTTGACAACAGTGCAGAATATCTAGAATTTTATGCATTACTGTTTATAGTATAACATGCTATAATATGCCTAGAAGGAAGTTTGGCATTTTCTTAAAAAGTTAAACATATAGCTCATATAAGATCAGCTATTTTAGTCACAGAAATTTGCCCTTGAAAATGATAACATATGTACAAAGTGCTTACATGAGTGTTCATAGCAGTTACTTTTTTCAAGGAATATTGATGTTTTTTTCTTATTTTTCATTTATAACTAGTTATACATGACAGTAGAATGCACTTTGACACATCATACATAAATGGAGTATAATTTCTAATTCTTCTGGTTGTTCAAGACATAGAATTCCCTCGGTCACACCGGTCATGTAATCATATAGGTACATAGGGTAATGATGTCTGATTCATTCTGCTATCCTTCCTACCCCACACACTCTCCCCTCCCTTCACTCCCCTTTACCTAATAAATCCCTAATTCTAATAGCCTTGAACAAGTTGCAATTTTACAGAATAAAGTAATAATTTCAACTTTCAAATGAAATATATCTATTTAACCAATTTGAATTCTCCTAAATTTTAGAATAAACTGCATTTTACATATCTTCATTCACTAAATAGCTACATTAGGTTTTTTTATTATTTACATCTCACAAATAAGTGAAGTAAATAGTTCTAACTCACCCTACTAATCAATGCCAATGTACAGATGACAACTTCAGTATAATTTAACACTATTTCTCTTTCCTCCTGATGATGATTCCACCATAGTCTAATAAAGAGATTAAGAACTTGGGGTAGGGGGGGCTGGGAGTGTAGCTCAGTGGCAAAGTGTTTGCCTAGCATACATGAATGCCCAACACCACAAAAATAAAATCACAATGACAAATTTTAAAAAATGAATTTAGGGACACTACTTATTCCACAGAATAGGAAAAGTGTTCTTAAGCCTGTGAATTGGTGAATGCAGATCTCGTTTTTCAAAAAAAGAAGTAAACATCCTGAAAAAAGGGAATGAACTGATTCTCTCATCAAATTCTAAAATATTTTTAAAAGAAACACCTGACTCTGTATAGAATGCAAATCTCAATCACCAGGAAAAAAGCTTAAGTTTTCAAAGAAGTCACCTAATTAATTTTTCATTCATTCATTTTTTCAATGCATATTTATTGAAGATCTATATATGCCAACTGCTACAAAAGTACTAGAAGCATAGCAGTGAACTTTGTAGTTCACATGAAAAATTTCCTGCCCTACAATTTCCCCTCCAAGTGGGAGTGATAGCAAACAAATGCAGTGGGAGAATATATAGTATATAAATGTTTCAAGTGCAATGGAGAAGTATCAAGCAGGGAAAGATAAAGAGTGTTGGTAGTAAGTGGAGTCTTCACCTGTACAGAGAAGCTGTGAGTTGAAACAGAAAGGCCAGCTTCAGAGCCAGGATCAACATGTACAGCAAAACAGAGACAATGCACCTTCAAACAGAGAGAAAGACTAACCAACTGTCCTCTTTCTAGGACTTGTGGGGTCAGATTTTATCTTTCTCAACTGAATATCTTGAAATAGCACTGGGTCCTAAAGAAAGTCCTTTGAAATAAAGATCCAAGATTTATAGAAAGGAAACTCAGAACTTTATATTACATAGAGGAAAATGAGAGGGGGTTGGGGTGGGAGTATGAAAGATGGTGGAATGAGACAGACATCCTTACCCTATGTACATGTATGATTACATGAGTGGTGTACATCTACATCATGTACAACCATAGAAATAAAAAGTTGTACCCCATTTGTGTACAATGAATCAAAATGCAGTCTGTACGAATTCAAAAAATTTTTAAAATAAAGAAAAGATCAGATAGTCCTCCTCCTGACCCTTACTAAAAACACTCCTCTCTGTCATTTTGGAGATCACCATACATTTTCCTAGCAAATAAAGTCTCATCTGAGGACATTACAGCACCCTGTGTGTGAACCCATATGCTCCATTAGACTGCATTTGGTCATGCCTGTCCTTCAGGGATCCTTCCTGTACTTCACGCTTTCTAAACTTACTACTGTCCCTGAGGTTTTATTTCGAAGTCCATTAGTAATGAGGAAGTTTGACAGTCAAGTGGAAAAAAACATCATGTATAGAACTAAGATTTCAAATTTGAGTCCCACATAACTGTTTCCTAGATTCCTCAATCTTACTTACCTACTCCAAGCCACACACAAAAGTCTATTTCACTAACTTTTATTTTCTTTCATGACGAAATTATAAAAAGTATATAGCTTACCCTTAGAGAGTTAATCTCACTGTTCTGCCTTTGGACCTAAACTTCATGGATTTTCAAATAATCTCTAAAAGTGATTCAAATTACATCCAGAATAGAGAATGTCTGGCTAATTTAATTAGATAAAGCACAATTGCCTAATCCATTCATTATACTTTAGATTTATTATTAAACAGATTGGAATTTCTATTTCCCAAACAAGATTTAAAGTGAGAAAAAAATGCATGGCCTGTTCTTCTTTATCACTCTTTGTAGTTTATGGCTATTAATTTAACAGCACAAAATTAGGAAGATGATGATTTTGACTTTCTTTCTTTTAATTATACTTTTCCTTTGCTTTTAATTGTGCCAGAGTGATAACCCCATGGTATACTTTACATAACTCGTTATGAACTAATTATTGTTCCTAAATCTTTTTGTTATTATTCACGTTATATGATAAATATTTTGATTATGTGCCCTACCTAATTGTAACTTTTATTAATATCATGAATAGATAATGGTTTCTGATCCTTGATATATTTACCCCCAGCTTAATTTTCATAAACTATTCTAAGGGAATTTATGACATTTCCTCTGTTCCCTCATACATACTGTACTATTACTCCCCAAACCTTTTCCTCAAACTTCATGATTCTCATTCATACTATTTTCTATTTAAAAATTTATACTATGTCATATGTAATTGTATTTCTGGACTATTATTTCTTAGAATAATAGTTTCATTTTTTGTCTAAGAAACTTATGCCCTATCTAAGGTCAGTACCCAAAACAACAATGACAAAAGTCAAGCCAATCCTTGAATTTTGTCTGTATTGTTTCATGTATTTAGAATTTTTTCACATTCTCGTGATTTTTCATTGTATGCATCTATAACTTTTTCATCTGTTACATAGATAATAAGTCTTCTAGGCAGCGTTCGATCACTGACAAAATACCTGAGATAATCAACTTAATAAGAGGAATGGTTTATTTTGGCTCACAGTTTCAGAGGCTTCAGTCTATCATCAATTATTGCTTTGGACCTTTGGTGAGTCATTATAATCTTATAGGAGCATGTGACAGAGGAAACTTCTCTTGTCATGGCAGCAGAAAGCCAGGGAAGAAGAGAGGGAGAGAGGGAGAGGAAGAGGGTGAGAGAGAGGGAGGGGGAGGGAATAGGCTTTGGGATAGTTATCAGTTTAACAGTACCTGAAAGTGCATTATCAATATAATACACATTTGTGTCATGAGAATATATGTTCCTTTTTTAAAAATTTTATTTACTTGTTAATTTTTAAAGACTTCATTTTGATTCATTGTACATAAATGGAGTACAAATTTTCATTTCTATGGTTGTGCATGATATAGATTCATACCATTTATGTAATCATACATACACATAGGGTAATGATGTCTGTCTCATTCCACCATCTTTCATACCCCTGTCCCCCGCCCCCTCTCATTTCCCTCTTCATAATCTAAAGTTTCTCCATTCTTCTCTCACCCTACCCCCCAACCTGAATCTATATCATCATCCACTTATCAGGGAAAATGTACAGCCTTTGGTGTTTTGGGATTGGCTTATTTCACTTAGCATGATATTCTCTAATTCCATCCATTTATCTGCAAATGCCATAATATTATTCTTTTTTATGGCTGAACAGTATTTCATTGTGTATATATACCACAGCTTCTTTATCCATTCATCTGTTGAAGGGCATCTAGGTTAATTCCACAGTCTAGTTATTGTGAATTGAGCTACTATAAACATTGATTTGTCTGTGTTACTGTAGTATGCTAATTTTAAGTCCTTTGAGTATAGAACAAGGAGTGGGATAACTGGATCAAAAGCTGGGTCCATTCCAAGTTTTCTGAGGAATCTTCACACTGCTTTCCAGAGTGGCTCTTCCAATTTGCAACTCCACCAGCAATGTAGAAGTGTGCCTTTTTCCCAACAGTCACACCAACATCTATTATTGTTTGTGTTCTTGATAATAGCCATTCTAATCAGAGTAAGGTGAAATCTTAGAGAGTTGTTTTAATTTACATTTCTCTAATTACTAGAGATGTTGAACATTTTTTCATATATTTATTGATCACCTGTACATCTTCTTCTGTGAAGTGTCTGTCCAGATCCTTGGTCCATTTATTGACTGGGTTCTTTGTATTTTTGGTGTGAAGTTTTGTAAGTTCTTTATAAATTTTGGAGATTCATGCTCTGTCTGAAGTGCATGTATAAAAGATTTTCTCCCACTCTGTAGGCTCTCTTTTCTCATTATTGATTGTATCCTTTGCTGAGAAAAAGCTGTTTAGTTTGAGTCCATCCCATTTATTGATTCTTGCTTTGATTTCTTGTGCTTTGGAAATCTTGTTAAGGAGGACTGATCCTAAGTCAACATGATGAAGATTCCGACCTACTTTTTCTTTTATTTGGTGTAGGGTCTCTGGTCTAATTCCTAAGTCCTGGATTCATTTTGAGTTGAGTTTTGTGAAGGATGAGAGATAGAGGTTTAATTTCATTTTCCCCAGCACCATTGGTTGAAGAGGCTATCTTTTCTCCATTGTATGTTTTTGGCTTCTTTGTCTAGTATGAGCTAACTGTATTTTTGTGGGTTTGTCTCTGTGTCTTCTATTCTGTACCATTGGTCTGCCTGTCTAATTTGGTGCCAGTACCATTGCCATGTTTTGTTATTATTGCTCTGTAGTTTAAGGTCTGGTATTGTGATACCTCCTGCTTCACTCTTTCTGCTCAGGATTGTTTTGACTATTCAAGGTCTCTTATTCTTCCAGAAGAAGTTAATGATTACCTTCTCTATTTCTATGAGGAATGTCATTGGAATTTTAATTGGAATTGCATTGAATCTGTTCAGCACCTTTGGTAGAATGGCCACTTTGACAATATTAATTTTGCCTATCCAAGAACATGGGAATTCTTTCCATATTCTAAGATTTTCTTCAATTTCTTTAGTGTTCTGTAGTTTTCATTGTAGAGGTGTTTCACCCCTCTTGTTAGGTTGATTCCCAAGTATTTTATTTTTTTGAGGCTATTGTGAATGGAGTGGTTTTCCTAATTTCTCTTTCAGAGGATTCATCACTTATGAAAAGAAATGCATTAGATTTATGTGTATTGATTTTATATCCTGCTGCATTACTGAATTCATTTATTAGTTCTAGAAGTTTTCTAGTGGAGTTTTTGGATCCTCTAAATATAGAATCATGTTATCAGCAAATAGTGACAGCTTGAGTTCTTCTTTTCCTGTTCAAATCTCTTTAATTTCTTTGGTCTGTCTAATTGTTCTGGCTGGTGTTTCAAGGATGATGTTGAATGGAAGTGGTGAAAGAGGGCATCCCTGTCTTGTTCCAGTTTTTAGAGGGAATATTTTCGGTTTTTCTCCATTTCAAATGATGTTGGCCGTGGGCTTAGCATAGAAAGCCATTACAATGTTGAGATATGTTCTGACTATCCCTATTTTTTCGAGTGTTTTAAGCATGAAGGAGTGCTGTATTTTATCAAATGCTTTTTCAGCATCTATTGAAATAATCATATGATTCTTAACTGTAAGTCTGTTGATGTGATGAATTATGTATATTGATTTCTGGATGTTGAACCAAACTTGCATCCCTGAAATTTCATTCTTTGATCAAGTAGCACTATCTTTGTAATATGTTTTTGTGTGTGATTTGCCAGAACATTGTTAAGGATTTTTATATCTACGTTCATCAGTGATATTGGTCTAAACTTTTCTTTCTTTGATGCATCCTTGTCTGGTTTTGGTATCAGAGTGATACTAGCATCATAGAATGAATTTAGAAGGGTTCCCTCCTTTTATATTTCCTGGAATACTTTGAGGAGTATTGATATTAGTTCTTCTTTAAAGGTCTTGTAGAATTCAGCTGAGAATCCATCTGGTCCTGAGCTTTTCTTTGTTGGTAGGCTTTTGATGGCTTCTTCTATTTTGGTGCTTGAATTTGATCTAAGTTGTGCATGTCTTCCTGAATTAGCTTGGGAGGATCTTTGTATTTCAATTTTTATGGTGATATAAATGATACTGTGATTTTATTTCAAATTCCAAATGCTTATTTGAGTTAATATACAGCAACATACTCTAGTATATTAACATTGTATCCTGAAATGTGCTTCTAAATCCTCCCCTCCAAAAAAAAAAAATTAAAGAATTTAAAATCCTGGTCTAACCATGCCTGTGTTATGGTCACTATCTTCTAGGAACTCCCAACCTACCAGAGGTGTGAGATAAATAACATTAATTAAAAGTAAATGTTTTAATGCTGTGTAAGGAGATGCATTGACAGCACTGAGTAGACAGAGTTCTTATTACACTCAGGTCAGGAGAGCCTGCAGAAGAGAAATGTTGCATAGTACATTAATTTTTGAAAGTTGGAATTTGACACATAGAACTGGGTAAATTAGGCAGATTATATGAAATGAACAATCTTCCCAAATTGTTACAGATATTAAAAACTCTGGATCCAATGCTAACAATTATTCTATCATTTTAAAATCACTTCACAATCCTTCTTCATACTAGATATATTAAATACAATTTGTGCTTCTATCCACATCAATTATGTTGACACGCTTCACTCTAACATATTTGCCTTGAAATGGACCTTTGTGAAGATAAACCAATTTATTCACTTACCAAATTCTACCTGAAAAGATAACTGATTCTCATTATGTCAATATTTGATTTCTCTCTAATCTATGCTTTATTTTATGCTTTAAAAACTATCTTTCTGAGAAGAAATGTGCAATCTTTCCCAGACTACCAAAGGTGTTCATGTCTCAAACTATTTTTTTCTTAAGATTATTTGTTTTTAATAGCACAAAATCAACCTAGGCATGTAAAAAAGAAGAAACATTTGTTTATATACACACTGATTTCTAATGTGTTTGGCCTTTGTTGACAAACTACCCTGTTTTGTTTACTTGCAAGAAGATTACTATGTGTTCTTTTGTTAATTTGTTATTACAATGAGGGTGTTCTCATTTACTCAATGATATTAAAAAGATACTCTATATGGCTTATAATTTTGCATTTGAGGATAAACAAATGGTGACAATTGGGCAAAATATTCCCTTGTTATTTCATATAGGTGTAGCATATTGGGGTGTGAGATAGTGAACAAGAAATGAATATCACATTACTTTATTAACTTTTTAAAGTTATTGATTTCTATTTCTAATACAAAGTGAATTTTCTGCTTCTTCACTTGTACACTGAATATGGTTGAATTAAATGCCTGCCTCATTATTAGGTTGACAGTAAACATAGTTATTTATAGACTCTTTTGCTTCAAATTCAGATCAGTAGAAAAGTAAAATGATTTTAATCCTGTTAGTAAGTTTTGTTCTCTGTGACCAAAATGCCTGACAAGAACCATGTAGAGGAGCAGAGGCTTGTTTTGCTTCATGTTCTCAGAGGTTTCTTGGTCAGCTGGCTCCAAGGCAGAAACAAGAAGGCAAGAATGGCAGACAAAAGTTTCTCAGACCATGGCATCCAGGAAGCAGAGAGAAAAAGATGAAGGATCCTTGTTCCCATGATCTACTCCCTTGGGTCATGCTCAACCTCCATACTACTGTCACCTAGTAATCCATTCAAATGATCAATCCATCACGTGGAGTGATCTGCTGACGAATTTAGAGCCCTCATGACCCAATCATTTCTTAAAAACCCCTCCCCTGGACATTACTGCACTGCCCAACACATGAGCTTTTGGGGAGATATTCTGGATCCAAACCATAACATTAATATGGAAATACTGTGAAAGAATTCAACAAATAACATTTTTGGAAACTCAAACTGTCCTACCACCACAGCAACTATTACCATTGTGGCCCAAACACTGGTTAAAGGGTAAAGATTGAAAATGAGAAAGTGAACTTTGATTTTCTAATCTCTTTTGATAGATTTCTATACAATAAAATATATCCCTGAGGCAAGATAAGAAAAGTAGCAACTTGTTCTTTAGATATAAAAAAAAAAGACTGGTACTTGGAGATTTCAATGTAGCTCCTTTCATAATAATTTAATGCACTTAAAACAAATTGAAGTAATTAGATTTTAAGACTTTAATTTGTCAGCCATAGCGATTTATAATTCTTAGTAGCAGAGTTCCAGTCATTGATATATATCAAAGCTATCCTTTTGGTATCAAGGGAAGGGGCTGATGCTCTTGGTAAAAGTAATTTTGGTATAATGGAGAGATCAAATTACAAAGATAACCTTGAGTTAAAGGAGAGTCAGCAAGAATGGAACTGATATCCTTATAAAAGAAGGGTGTGATTGGCAGCAGCACTAGTTAGACATTTGTTGAGAAACTATGTGACTTTCAATTGAGAAAAAGAAATAATTATGAATTTTATTATGATCAACCTTATTTTATCCTGAATTCACTACTTTCCTTTGTAGTTGCAGACTTAACCCAAGTTGAGTAAGACAATTAATCTAATAAATACTAAAACAAGTATATATGAATATAGCTAATGAACCAAATCTTTGTAAAAATTGAGATTAAATTGCACTGTAATCTCATTTTTGATAAAATGTGAAAAATTATAAACTCTATTTTTTATGATACATAGTATGCCCACAAGTGATATTTGGTCATTTTCTTCTATTCAATTATGATTAGGGTAACAACACAATTTGTCTTTCAATTCTGGACAAATTTGAAAATAAACAAGTGCTGTTAGCAATTATACTAGGAGATAAGACATAAACCAGAGCTGTCTCAAGTCTACAATGAAGACAACGATTATTATGACAGACCTTGTTTTCATAAAAGCATTTTGTGGTGGGCTGAAACAAATCTTTGATGTGATTCTTGTTGTCTAGGTAGATATTCATAGGTGAAATCTAGAGCTCCAAAATCGTGCTTAAGAAATGCACTGATCAAAACTCCCTTTTTCTTTTAACTCCAGGAGATGTTAATCAACTGGAAAGAGATCAAGAAACAAAGAAATCAAAAAATTTTAAGAACTAAAAGCTCTCATAGTCATGAAATGCTGGAGAGTTGTGGATAGTTATATTCAAATATAAAAGACAAAGTCACATTCTCAAAAATAATATTTAGGGCTGGAGACATAGCTCAGTTGGTAGAGTGCTTGCCTTACAAGCACAAGGCCTGGGTTCAATCCCCAACACAAAAAAGTATAAAAACCAAGAGCTCAATACTGTTGAGGATGTATGTGAATGACCTGAAGCAGGAAAGAACATAGCAACACTTGACACTTATTAAATATTGAGCATGTGTATCAGCTTAATATGTTATTCAGTTTTAATAAGAATACTTCAAGGTATATACCATCATTGTCCTCATTTTACCCCTGCAGAGAAAGAAGTTCTGAGAGTGAAAGGATTTGCTCAGAGCAATTCAACGATTACATGAAGGAGAAGAGATTCCATGCCAGGCCACACAGACTCCTATCCCACTCAAAAGCCTTGGAAACAGAGGAGGTGGCTTGTAAATCCTGTTCCTTTTATCCTGATTCTACAACATCCTTTTCTAAAGAAGTTGAGGAAAGTAAACTATGAGGCTCCAATTTGTGTTTCTGTATAACTCAAATATTGTGTGTTGTCTTCCATAGTATATGAAACCATAAAAGTCACAATTATTCCTATGTGGAAAACATTTAATAGAAAATGATGATATTTTAACATTGTCAAGAGGAAGAAAACACATTTTGTTTGGAGACTTAAAAGGAATGAATTATCCAATGAGGTTAAACATTTCTATACGTAGTTGAAATGAATGTTAAGGATGACATATACAAGATACCAGTCTGAATTCAGCAAGAAATACAAAAGGAAATATACTTGTGTACATCCCTCTTCTCATGATATGTCAAAGAACTGTGGTGGTTTGAATCAAATCAACTGAGTAAGAAGTTTCCTAATTGTTTTTCCTAAATTATAAAATAGATCTGAAAGAGTTAACATAAAGTAAAACATAAGATTGGGAAAAATTTGAAAATGATTAACAGTAGCAATACAATGTAGAATCTAGAGAAGATCAGATCTCAAATTTTGAGGCCACACTTTTGAGATGATCATGAATCTCCCAATGGAGATAATATTAATAGTAACTTACACTTCCAGGTATTTTTTTAATGATCTTTTTAAAGTAGGTTGTGTAATTGCCTAGTCTCATTTATTCTTTTTTTTAAAACCTTTTTAGTTGTAGATGGACACAATGCATTTATTTTATTTGTTGATGTGGTGCTGAGGATCGAACCCAGTACCCTATGCATGGGAGGCAAGTGCTCCACTACTGAGCCATAACCCCAACCCTCATTTATTCTTAAAAGCAATCTTATGTGGTATGGGGAATCAAGAATAATTAGTAGAAAATTGGAAAAACTATCTAAACATATTATTTATGTGTGTCTAGCATGTGTTTAATACTTTGGTATGTTGATAAATGTTTAGCAACTGGTTTTCAGGAGAAAAGAACAAAAGGCCCTAATTTGTACCTAGTGATTTCAGTGCTATAACTACTCTTACCTTGATGATATCAGGCTATTAAACATGAAGTTGTGAGGAGATGCTTCTGATCTGCTCTGTAAGCCTGTCTGACAGTGTGAGCCATGTCTGGCCAATGCAGTCATGTGAAGTAGCCTAGACCAGGGACCAGCAGACTGTGTCTCTAAAAGGTCAAATAGTAAACATTTTAAGCATTGCATATGATGTCTATTGTAGCAACTTAAATCTGGATTGTAGTGCCAAAGAACTCAGATGGTATGAAAAGGAATGGGTGTGACTGAGTCAGTGTTTTTTGTGAATAGTGAATTTTCAATTTCATATAATTTTAAGCATAACAAAATGTTTTTCTTCTTTCGATTTTTTCCAAAGAATGCAAAAAATATTCTTATCTTGTGAAATACATAATATATATAAAAAGAGTTTACTGCTGGATGCAGTGGCACAACCTGTAATCCCAGGGACTCAGGAGGCTGAGGCAGGAGGATCTCTGAGCAACTTAGTAAGGCCTTAAGCAACTCAGTCGAGACTCTGTTGATAATAAAATACAAAAAAAGGACTGGGGATGTTGCTCAGTGTTAAGCACCCTGAAGTTCAATCCCTGGTACCAAACAAACAAACAAACAAATATAAAACAAAACAATTCACAACTTCTTGTCTGGACTACAGAAAATTGGCTAACCTGGAGAAGACCAGGCTGGCAATTATTCTGAACTAGTCCAAGAATCTTCCTTCCCACACCAACGAATGTCTTCATACACTGCAATGTAACTGACTTTTGGATCCTCAGTGCCCACGTTCTTTTTGGCCCTCAAAAGCCACGGGCTTCAGAGGAACCTGCTGCACCAGTTCTTTTCTCCTTCGTCTCTACCTCCATCAACACTTCTTTTACTGTCCCCATAAAGTTCACTGCATTGCTTTTTAAAATAGAATCATAATCTAGGCTCAGTAGCACACGTCTGTAATCCTAGTGGCACTGGAACCTGAGGCAAATGAATTGTAAGTTCAAAACCTCAGCAATTGAGTGAGACTCTAAGAAACTTAATGAGACCCTGTCTGAAAATTTAAAAAAAATAATAAGAAGAAGGGCTAGGGATGTGGCTCAGTGAATAAGAGCCTTTGTGTTCAATCCCTGGTCCAAAAGAAAAAAAAGAAAAAGAAAAAGAAAAGAAAAGAAAAAGAAGAACCACAGAGCCCATAAGAAATGTATATTGTACATCACATCCTAAATATAAGCAAAGAGACACACTTGAAAGAACAAAAACAAGTACTTCATAGATAAGATTTTACTTATGCCACTTGTAATCCACTGTTCTGTTTACTTTCCCTTCCACTTTACTTTAAAAACTTGCTTATAGAGATTCATTAGTGGGACAATATCTATAACTGGTAAAACCCTGTTGCCTCAACAACAACAACAACAACAACAACAACAACAAAGTCCTGCATCTGAGGACTCACATTAAAATGATTTTCTTTTATCAACACAACTATGATATGGAAAACACTATCCTGATTCTTAGAAGAATTCAGCACTGCATTTCTGAATTTGCCCCTTTATTCTACTAATTATTTGATGCTTTCATTTTACTCTTTCTACATTGTTGCCCAATAGAATTATAAAAAATAAAGGTAAAGATGAATTAACATTATCACAGTATTTGTTATTTTTACTTAAAGCATACGTCATCCTTGCACATGATTACTAAACATACCCACAAAACAAAACCAAATCAACACTAATCTAGTGATAATCTATTAACTCAAACCATTTATTATGCCAAAACATTCTATGAATCCATCAGACCCCCAAATCCACCCCATTTCTGTCTGGTATAAGTGATTATTTCCCTAAGGACAGGCTTGAGGGAAATTTAACTTCTATGTCACACTGAGAATCACTTGAGGTGGCTGTTAATGGTCAAAAGTTTTAAATCAAGTTAGAGAAATGATTCTGACTTGGAACCAGGAAATCTATGTTCAAGCCACCCCTTAAAACTATGTGGGTCTTAACATAGTTACAAAAATGTCTTTCTAGATCCCATTTCCTCCCTTGTAAAGTCAAGACTATACCATTCTGCTTATTTCACAAACATTTATGAGGCAGTAGCAGATTTCTTGTAACCTTGAAAGTAAAGCACAGTTGAACTTCCTCACTCTAAGAATAAAAAACTTCCTCATGCAGAGGACGGAGCCAAGAAAATGAAGACTGACATGTTCTCTGCCTAACTAAATTTGCAATGTACATTTTTCTGCCTTTTGTCCCACTTTGCCTTTTCTCTTATAAAAGCTTTCTGCACCCCTGAGCCTCCCTCCCCACACTGTGTACAGATGAAGATTCAGACACAAAAGTTTCCTCTATCTTCTTCAAAGCTGGCTTTGAATACACCTATTTTCCTGCCAACTAGAGTCCTGAGGCTGTGTGGCAGATGACGTGTAGTAAAGCTGCTCCCTCCTGTAACCAAAGCACCCTGAAATGGAATAGGTCTTCTACACACGGAGAACTAGAAGTTATTTTTGTCACTTCTAGTTTCATTTTGACCCGGAAGCCACATCTAGCCCCCTCCTCCCCAGTGCTGTGAAAGGGACACAACCTCTGCCACTTCCCTTGAGGAGGCAGGCAGGTGGCAGCAGGCTGTGTAGATGCCTGGTCTGAGCACACCCTTTACTACTTTTGGTGGCTCACCAAAAGTGACAGCGCAGGACTTCGAAGGAGATAAGATAGAAATTTCAGGAATAACTTGAATATATAAGCAAAGTTTTCACATTATCATGACTTACTGCTAGAAGACACTGAATAAATGCATTAGACACACATCAGCTCTTTTAATTACCATTTTAAAGCTTCACTAGTTCTTTTATCCTTTATGTTTAATAAGCTATTATAGCAGTTTCATATTATCTTCAAATTAAACTTTTCTTCCATTAAAAAACCTTTAAAAGGGATTGAAATATTTTAGTACATAGTTGAAAACTGTTTGAAAGTGAAATATTCAAAGATAATTCCCTTTTGCAGTTCCTTCATGTATGTTTACATGTAGGAAGATGGAAGAAATTCCTTAACAGAGCCTAAAGGCAAAATCTTGGCAATGTTCCTGAGGTAAAAATGAAGTTCTGCACCTTTCTAGGAGATCTGAGTCAAGGTTTTGAGTTAGTAAGAGCTAACATGTGTAGCCCATATACAATGGTATGTTACTGGCATCCGGGTCTCCTGAATACAAAATATGATTTTTTTAATTTTATCTACTTTTTGGATATCAACTATATAAGACTGAGTTAATAATTTTAACTCAGTTCATGGCAGAATATTGTCAATGATCCATGCAAAATGCCTTCTTGTTTTCCTTATTATTCCCAGATTTCACTATTAGTCCAGTTTATTCATTAGTCATTATGCTAATATTTTAATGTGTATTTTGCATGTGCATATTTTAGCAAATACACATAAATTGTTTGCATATATTTTAATGTGCATAAATGGTATCATGATGTACATTATCAATTTGTCTATCTGTGTCACTGTGTATCCAGCCATTCATGTATCTATCACTTACCTCTATGATCTCAGAACATTCATGTTTCTTTGGGCACTTTTAGTATATTGCTTCAGCACTTTGCATGATATTTCATTGGATATCTCTGTCTATTTCATTTTCTTTTCTACTCTTCTAACAATACATTCTCAGTTTACTTCAAATATTACTATAAATATTGCTGCAAATAAGCATTTATATATGTCTGTGATGACTTGTGTATGAAGTGCTTAGAAATCTATATCAAGGAATAGAATTACTGGATCATAAGCCATGCATATATATGTATACATACATGTATATGAAATTATACATATGTAATTTCATTCAGAGTTCATTGTGTACATGTATTCTTTTGATACAAAAAGGCATAAAAACTGTACTTATTAATGGAGTACCCTGCAATATTTCTGTGCATGCAAAAACATTGTGTAATGTATAAATCAGGTTAAATATATCTATCTCCAGAGACATTAATCATTTCTCTATGGTGACTACATTTAAAATCTTCTTCTAGATGTTTGGCTTCCGTATAATATAATCAAGCATGTCTTTTGCTTTGTGGTTTTGAAATTTTAAGAAATCTTTCCTTATCATGAAAAACTTGCCAATATTTCTCTCTACTATTTTCAGATTTAACACTTAGTACTTAATTAATATTTAGTATTTAATTCTGATACCATATACTCAGATACTTTATCTTTTTTAATTAAATAAATTTATTAATTAAGGGAACTTTATATTTTGTTAATTTATCTGTTGAGTCTTATTATTATAAACTAAGATTCTCTAGATGCATATTTCTGTCTCTGGATGCATTTTCTGTCTCTGGATAGAATGAAATACTATCCATTCTTGTCTGATACTATACCATGTTTATTATTATGGTTGTGTGATCCCTGTAATTATCTTATTGGTCAATTTTATTGTACAAAGGAATTATAAGTTGGTTCAACTTTCCATCTAATGCCCAGTCCTATCCTACCGTTAAGTAGATCTCTTTACACATGATCTTTACACTTTGAAATGAAACCTATTCCCCTTTAATTCCCACTTTTTTTGTGTTAAAAAGCTGGTCCTTCTGTAAAAATACTTCATTTTATACATGACAATTCTTTAACTTTTTGTCAGATTCACAGTATTTTTCCCTCTAGACTTAATATTGCCCCAAACTGTAGAAGTCTTCATGTGCCATGATATTCAGACATGTCAATTGTAGCTACCTCTTCTATGCACAATCCTTTTGATGATCTTTGATCCTTTTAAAGTATTGTATGTGAACTGGAAAAACAAGCAATTCAAATGTGGTCTGGTAAAATACAGTATACGGTCAAATCATAATCAGTTTCTATATGGGCACTAAAACATTGGTGAGAGCCCTATGCATGGCTTGCCTAACATACTTCATTAAAAATTAGCAAACTGAAAAACAGGTAAAAATGCTACAAGTCTACCCACCATCACCACTGGCATGACTCTGAATCTCTTTAAACAGAAAAAGAAAGCAATAATTTTAAGTGCAGCTGAATTTATGATATTTAAAAATCTACTTTCCATGAACTAACCTAGAGAGTTTCAGCTTGTTACTTATTGATACATGCACTGAGATTCTTCATTTCTACAGTCATATTTCACAAAACTTTCATTAAGTATAGTAAATCTGCTATTGTAACTTATTTCACAGGAGAGAGAGTTTATTTGGACCACACCAAGTGAAATTGCCCATAATAATGCTCTGACATGTCTCTTTCCTATATTTAGGCAAGATTTTTTTACACATCATTCAACTCAGCATGGAAATATCTGGGAAATATTATAAGGATGATTTACCCCTTCCGGAAAAGAATGGAAACTAGTGACAAGTTCTATGTGAGGAGAAGTCAACATGTGAAAAATCCTGTCAACCACATGCACACTGCTGCACACCTGTCAGCTCACCTTCCATGTGCTATTAAAGGATTAGATACATCCCTTTCTCATGCAGAACCCAGCTGGACACCAAAATCCAAAGAAAAGACCCAGCAACATCATGGTATAAGGAGTTAATTGAAGAAGTTACTGCCATGAATTTTCTTGCCTTTTTTTTCCCCCATAAATTCTTGCTTACACTGCTTGAAAAATAAATACTTCTAACACTTTGAGCTTCAACATATTTCCTATGCAATTTCTAGCCTATTTTGACAAGCTGTCTTTAGGTTGTATTTGGACACTCTAAAGCAATTTATCTGAATGCATTTGGAATCAGCTTAGAAATCTGTTGAGCTTTGTCTGATTTTATGCTAGCATAATTTATCTCATCCTTCAAAATCCAAGTTGAAGGTCATCTCCTTAGTGATGCTTTCCCTTTACTAGAATTAATGCTTTGCCTTTTGATGCTTTCTTCAAAGACAGTTAAGAGCATGATTATAGTATTCATTCATTCATTCATTCATTCATTCATTCATTCATTCATTCGGAAAACATCTGAGTGCTCTTTACAAAGCAAACTCTATATTAGGTACTAGAGTTCAAAAAAAAACTTTTACTTTAAAGAAGCTAAAAGTCTATTTGTAGAGACAGACATGCAAACATAGAATATCACAAATGATTATATGGTAGGTACAATAATGAACGAATGTGTACAAAATTAGTTTATTACAGGGAAGTAATCAAATTGCCTTGGATTTGGATCAGCTAAACCTTGATAGATGTGACACTTGACTAGAGTCTTAATGGAGAGGTAGTCTCCAGCAAAGTTGTTTATTTTGTATATATTGACCTCCTCTGCTGGACTATTATCATATTTTAGGCTAGAAAATATAAGTTCATTATCTTTGTTACTACTATCTGATAAATGTTCTAAAATACTAGATATAGGTGTATATTTTGTAGCAAGGACTATGTGTATTCTATTACTAAAAGCCAAAAAGCTCACCTTCAATAAAATATTCCTCCAAATTGTCCACATGGATTATAATACTCAGTTTTAAAAATTTAATTAGAAGATGGTGAACTAGAGGGAGACTGCTTTCCTTGTCACTCCATAACTCAGGATTCAAACAGAGCAAAATCTGTTTCTCCATGAAGCAGTCTTTACTCCTCATTGATCCCCTGCTGTTTACCACACCTGCCTACCTAGATCACCTGCAGTCTACCAATGTAGCAGCTACATTTGAGTGCAGATTGTTCACTGACCACCACCTATCATCTGTCACTTACCTGTTTGCCTGCCTCTGGCTTGCCATCACCTGCTTTTCACCTACCCATCGCCCACCAACCAAGATTCATCTGCCGATCCTCCGCCAATAGCTTGCAGAGCCTGCAGACCATCAGTGGATCGCCAGCTGCCTGTTGTTGCCTGGAAGTTCACCATTACAGTACCTGCAGATTTGGTTACACATGGCTGCCGACATTTTGGGAACAAAAAACCAGGAGCTACAGGACCACCAGCCCGACTGACAGCACCCCGTCTCCAGGACCCCAACTTGACTGACAGCACACCACCTCCAGGGGCCCAGCCTGACCACTGCACCCCTCACAGACTCAGTGCCCATGCCCTGTACTGCATCTCCCCATTTGCCAAAATGTTTGGAAGCCAGAGCAGCCATCTTGGATTATCCACCAAGGGGAAACTGTCATTAGGTGGGGCAAATCCCATCCTGAGATGCCTGCTGGAGACTGGAAGCTCATTGTCAGGTACCTCTCATGCCTCAGGCTACTAAGGACTGGGAGGTTTGAATAGTACATGACTGTTTCAGTGCAGTTTTTTTTTTTCTCCGTTGTGAAAGCTTTTTAATTTTTATTTCTTTGCTTCTCTTGCTCTCTACTTTCCTTTTGTTTACCTGTTTCCTCAAGGGCTTTTTTCACTTTTCTAATGCTAACAATCAACTTCTTTTGACTACACTTTCACTCTTCCTATGATCTAGAACTTCTTCATACTCTTGTCTTACACTGTTAAGAGTTACATCCTACACACCCCCCATCCTCTTTGTCCTCCATTAGAAACTGTACTCCTCATTGCAAATCTGTTTGTTATACTATAGGTAATCATCTAACTCATCCTCTCTGTTTATTATGACAATATTATAACAATATTGTAACAAAAAAGACTACTGTCACAATAGTCTTCATAGGGGCTATTTGGCTTATAGCTGCATATTGTCTCTCCTGGGTGTTGCTAATTTTGATTTCCCCCTTAAAGAAGAGGTTTTGGAAAATTATAGGGTCACTATAAGCCTAGAGGGCAGAAACTACAATACCCTAGATCAGCATTGCTAGAGGGGAAGATACATGAACAACATGAAAAAACAAGGGAGGAAAGTGTTCCAAACAAACCAAGATTCTGCACTAATAGAATCCAATGACAGCATGGTAGAAGAAATGCCAGAAAAGGAGTTCAGAATATACATGATTAAAATGATCAGAGAAGCAAATGATGAATTAAGAGAGCAAATGCAGGCAATGAGTGACCTTTCTGATAAACAGCTGAAAGAGCAACGACAGGAAACAAAAGATCACCTCAACAAAGAGATAGAGATTCTGAAAAATAACCAAACAGAAATCCTTGAAATGAAGGAAACAATAAACCAAATTAAAAACTCAATGGAAAGCATCAGCACAGACTAGATCATTTGGAAGACAGAACCTCAGACAATGAAGACAAAATATTGAACCTTGAAAATAAATTTGCCCAAAGAGAGAAGATGGTAAGAAATCATGAACGGAACCTACAAGAACTATGGATATCATGAAAAGACCAAATTTAAGAATTATCGGGATTGAGGAAGGCACAGAGATACAAACCAAGGGAATGAACAAACTTTTCAATGAAATAATATCAGAAAACTTCCCAAACCTGAAGAATGAAATGGAAACTCAACTACAGAAGGCTTACAGAACACTAAATGCACAAAATTACAGCAGATTCACACCAAGACACATTATGATGAAAATGTCTAATGTACAAAATAAAGATAGGATTTTAAAGGCTCTGAGAGAAAAGAAACAGATTACATATAGGGGGAAACCAATACAGATATCAGTAGGTTTCTCAGTCCAGACCCTAAAAGCTAGAAGGGCCTGGAACATTATATTTCAAGCTCTGAAAGAAAATGGCTGCCAACCAAGAATCCTATATCCACCAAAGCTAACCTTCAGATTTGAAGATGAAATAAAATCCTTCCATGACAAACAAAAGTTAAAGGAATTTACAAATAGAAAGCCTGAGCTACAGAACATTCTCAGCAAGATATTCCATGAGGAAGAAACGAACAACAACAATGTAAGTCATCAAAGGGAGGAAATATCCTAAAAGAAAAGTCAATTAAAGGAGAAACCAAGTCAAGTTAAAAACCAAATCTAAGCCAAAATGACTGGGAATACAAATCATATCTCAATAATAACCCTGAGTGTTAATGGCCTAAACTTGTCAATCAAAAGACAGACTGGCAGACTGGATTAAAAAGAAAGACCCAACAATATGTTGCCTTCAAGAGACTCATCTCATAGAAAAGGACATCCATAGAGTAAAGGTGAAAGGATGGGAAAAACCTTCCATGCACACGGACTCAGTAAAAAAGCAGAGGTTTCCATCCTTATATCAGAAAGAGTGGACTTCAAGCCGAAGTTAGTGAGAAGGGATAAAAAAGGACATTACATACTGCTTAAGGGAACCATAAATCAAGAAGACATAACGATCATAAATATTTATGCCCCAAACAATGGCACATCCATGTACATCAAACAAATCCTTCTCAATTACAGGAATCAAATAGATCACAACACAATAATTCTGGGTGACCTTAACACACAACTGTCACCACTGGACAGATCTACCAAACAAAAACTAAACAAAGAAACCATAGAACTCAATAACACAATGAATAACGTAGACTTAACAGACATATATAGAATATTCCATCCATCAATGAGTGAATACACTTTTTTCTCAGCAGCACATAGCTTTTTCTCTAAATAGACCATATGTTATGCCACAAAGCAGCCCTTAGTAAATGCAAAAAAGTAGAGATACTACCTTATATTCTATTGGATCATAATGGAATGAAATTAGAAATCAATGACAAAATAAAAAACAGAAACTACTCCAACACCTGGAGACTAATTAATATGCTATTGAATGAAGCATGGATATCAGAAAATATCAGGAAGGAGATAAAAAATTCTTAGAGGTAAATGAGAATGATGATACAACATATCAAAATCTCTGGGACACTAAGAAAGCAGTACTAAGAGGAAAATTCATTTCATTGAGTGCATTCAAGAAAAGAATAAAAAGTCAACAACTCAATGACCTAGCCTTACATCTCAAAGCCCTAGAAAAAGAAGAAAAGAATGACACCAAAAGTAGAAGAAGACAGGAAATAATTAAAATCAGAGCTGAAATCAATGAAATTGAAACAAGAGAAACAATTCAAAAAATTGACAAAATGAAAAGTTGGTTCTTTGAAAAAGTAAACAAAGTACATAAATCCCTTGCCACACTAACAAAGAGAAGGAGAGAGAAAACTCAAATTACTAAAATTCATGATGAAAAAGGAAATATCATAACAGACACCATTGAAATATAAAACATAACAAGAAGGTACTTTGAAAACCTATACTCCAATAAAATAGAAAATCTTGAAGACATGGACAAATTTCTAGAGACATATGATCCTCCCAAACTGAATCAGGAAGACACACACAATTTAAACAGATCAATTTCAAGCAATGAAATAGCAGAAGCCATCAAAAGCCTACCAACCAAGAAAACTCTGGGATCAGATGGATTCTCAGCTGAGTTCTATAAGACCTTCAAAGAAGAACTTATACCAATACTCCTGAAAGTATTTCATGAAATAGAAAAGGCGGAAACCCTTCCAAATTCATTCTATGAAGCTAGGATCACTCTGATACCAAAACCAGACAAAAAGACACATCTAGAAAAGAAAACTTTAGGCCAATATCCCTGATGAATATAGATGCTAAAATCTAACAAAATTCTGGCAAATCACTTACAAAAACATATTAAGAAGATCGTGCACCCTGATCAAGTGGGGCTTATCCCAGGGATGCAAGGTTGGTTCAACATCCAGAAATCAATAAATGTAATTCGTCATTTCAATAGACTTAAGGTTAAGAATTATATGATTATTTCGATATATGCTGAGAAAGCATTTGACAAAATACAACACCCCTTCATGCTCAAAACACTAGAAAAATTAGGGATGGTAGAACATACCTCAACATTTTCAAGGCTATTTATGATAAGCCCATTGTCAACATCATTCATAATGAAGAAAAACTGAAAGCATTCCCTTTAAAAACTGGAACAAGACAGGGATGCCCACTGTCACCCCTTCTATTCAACATTGTTCTAGAAATGCTAGCCAGAGCAATTACACAGACCACAGAAATTAAAGGTATACGAATAGGAAAAGAAGAACTCAAGTTGTCACTATTTGCTGATGACATGTTCCTATATTTAGAGGACCCAAAAAACTCCACCCAGAAACTTTGAGACATAATTAATGAATTCAACAAAATACCAGGATATAAAATAAACACACATAAATCAAATGCATTTATCTACGTAAGCAATGAATCTCTGAAAGTGAAATGAGGAAAACAACTCCATTCACAACAGCCTCAAATAAAATAAAACACTTGGGAATCAATCTAACAAAAGAGGGGAAAACCTCTACAATGAAAACTACAGAACATTAAAGAAAGAAATTGAGGAAGATCTTAGAAGATGGAAAGATCTTCCATGTTCTTGGGTAGGTAGAATTAATATAATCAAAATGGCCATATTTCCAAAGGTGCTATACAAATTTAATGAAATTCCAATAAAGATTCCAATGACATTCCTCATGGAAATAGAAAAATCAATCGTGAAATTCATATGGAAGAGCAAAAGACTCAGAATAGCCAAAACAATCCTGGGCAGGAAGAATGATGCAGGAGGTATCACAATACCAGACCTTAAACTCTACTACAGAACAATAGTTACAAAAACAGAATGGTATTGGCACCAAAAGAGATAGGTAGACCAATGGTACAGAATAGAAGACACAGAGACAAACCCACATAAGTACAGTTATCTCATACTAGACAAAGGTGCCAAAAACATGCAATGGAGAAAAAATAGCCTCTTCAACAAATGGTGCTGGCAAAACTAGAAATCCATATGCAATAAAATGAAATTAAATCCCTATCTCTCACCCTGTACAAAACTCAACTCAAAATGGATCAAGGATCTAGAAATTAGACCTGAGACTCTTAGCCAAATAGAAGAAGTAGTGGGCCCAAATCTTCTTATTGTCTTAGGACCAGACTTTCTCAACATGACCACCAGAGCAAAGAAATAAAAGGAAGAATCAATAAATGGGTTAGATTCAAACTAAAAAGCTTTTTTTCAGCAAAAGAAACAATCAATAATGTGAAAAGAGAGCCTAGAGAGTGGGAAAAAATCTTTTCCACATACACTTCAGACAGAGCACTGACCTCCAAAATTTATAAATAACTTACAAAACTTTACACCAAAAATGCTAAGAACCCAATCAATAAATGGGCTAAGGAACTGGGCAGATGCTTTACAGAAGATGATATACAGGTGATCAACAAATATATGAAAAAGTGCTCATCATCTCTAGTAATTAGAGAAATGCAAATTAATTAAAACCACCCTAAGATTTCATCTAACTCCAATTAGAATGGCTATTATCAGGAATACAAGGAATAATAAGTGTTGGCGTAGATGTGGGGAAAAAGGCAAACTTATACATTGCTGGTGGAGTTGCAAATTGGTGCAGCCACTCTGGAAAGCAGTATGGAGATTCCTCAAAAAACTTGAAATGGAACGACCGTTTGACCCAGCTATCCCACTCCTCAGTTTATACCCAAAGGTCTTAAAATCAACAAAGATGCAGCCACATCTATGCTCATAGCTGCTCAATTCACAATATCTAGATTGTGGAACCAACCTAGATGCCCTTCAATTGAGGAATGGATAAAGTAACTGTGATATATATTCACAACGGAATATTACTCAGCCATAAAGAAGAATAAAATTATGGCATTTGCTAGTAAATGGGTGGAATTGGAGAATATCCTGCTAAGTGAAATAAGCCAAGCCCAAAAAATCAAAGACCAAATGTTTTCTCTGATCAGTGGATGCTGATACATAAGGGGGGGTTGGATATGGAGGGGATAAGAAAAGAATGGAGGAAGTATGGATGGTGTAGAGGAAAATGGAATGGAAGGGGGTGGGGGAAGGAAAAATAGCAGACTGTGACAGTATTACCCTATGTATATGTAAGATTATATGAATCATGTGAATCTACATTGTGAAAAAAAAGATATATTCCCTGCTATATAATTATATCAAAATGGGTTCTACTGTCATGTATAATTAAAAAGAACCAATTAAAAATTAATTAATATATAAAAATGTGCAAAAAGTATCTATTTTGTAGGATCAAGGCCCCTAATGAGACATTTTTCCTGCCAATCTGTCCCTGCCCCCACTGACCCTTTGTCTTCAGAAAGATCCTGAGTTATATAAGGTTCATGTGGGTTTTGCTTTCCTGGGTAGCAGAAAGGAATCATTATAAGTTCTTTCTCATTCATCACTGCTTATCCTTGATTTGTCATGGGGAATCTGCCCTGCGCCCTATTACAACTAATGCCATGTTGGTGGCTTAATATGTTATCTCACCTGCATATCATACCTGGGTTTAAAGCAGGGATCTTCCATAACTAACTCAAAATACTGACCTCATGGATGGAACTTTTCAAACATTGACAATTTAGGTGGAAAAATATGGTGAAACAGGAAGACTTCTTGATGTAATTGAAACTCTTTTAAAACATTCATTGATTCAAGACAACTTTTCTAGTTTTCAAAGAAAAGGGGATAAATTTAGCAATGGTAAATATATCTCTAAGCTGAAGAAGCAGCCTAAGCCCTCTCTGCTTCATCTTCAATTACCTTCTAACATATCAATACGTTTTTCTAAGTCTTTTACATTAGATTCCAAAATAAAATTTACTTTCATGCTGATGTTCATGTCACTCTAATGATCATTAATTTTAAAAAGTAACCACATGCCAGTGACTATTGCTAGTGATTTTAGTCATTTCATCAACTAAACATAAAACTCGTACAGCATGTACCTTTCTCCCTATATTTCTGTTAATTAAATTAGGACTCTGTGAGTTGATCACATTGCACAAGAAGCACATACTTGAATCTAAGTCTACCTAAGTGTGAAGTTTTAGCTCATTTCATCAAATCACCATAATCTAGGCTTATAAAGTTGTTTCATAAATTAAATAGATTCTTGATATTCATGAATGGGACATCAGGATAGGAAAACTTTAATATTTTTTGGAAGGGAGAAGAATCATAATAGCTAAGGAGAACAACATCAGACTATTGCCAGTGTTATTGTGTGGGGAAGAACCTCAGGAAGATGAAAGTGTTGTCTATAAAGGCAAAATGTTCCTGCTAGCAGGAACAACTAAGATGCAAGCTGTTACTGGACCTAGAAATTGAAGGTGAGTAGTGTCTGACACTGAAGAGGAATTTGGGGATATGTAGTTACAGAAATAAGTTAGTATGAGGCTGTCAGTCAAATAAACAACTCATATCTGTAATTTTGTTAGGAATGTTAGTGTGTCTAGGAAGCTTTGTTACTCCACCAGCGCTGGTGCCCAGTAAACAGTAATGAATGTAATATAATTCAGGGATGATTTGCATCTTCTTCTTTGGAGCCTGTGGTACACAGCACCCTACTATAGTTTGATTCACATTTCTGGAAATGTTGTATCTCTCAATACTGGTGTCGGGCACAAAGTTGGAGTAGGGGGGCAATGCTGCTTGGCAGGTCCCCAGAATGTGGACTGGGAATTGTGTGGTCTTTTAACTCATTTCTTCCTGTAGAGGAGTTCTCTGACCCTCTCTCCACACAAGGTCAGGGATTCAAACATGCACTAAGGAGTCCCAGGATTTGTGCATATAAGAGTATCTTGCTCCTTGGCCAGTTTAGAAGCTCTAACAGGGGTCCTGGGGAGTGGATTGAATTGTTTTCCTCTCCAGCATATCATTTTTTTTTTTTGTTGTTGTTGTTGCTTTGATGAGTTTCTTGAGATTAGGGCACAGATCTCAAGAGTGGTGCAGATGCACTGATTTGGGGTGATTCTCCTTCACATTATGCAAAGGACAAAGACCCATTACATGCAATGTTTGAACAAAAAATATGCAAGTACCACTTCTGTATCTATTATTCTAAACTTTCATTGATAAATTTTTATACTTCCCATTGGTCAGTCAATATGTTACACCATTTGAAATAAAATTGTTGCTATGGTCCTGGACGCCGAAAGAAAGTCATCTAGAAGAGACAGTGCTGGGGACCACAGTAGAACTCTAGTGTAGTGAGTGCAAGAGGAGAACTCCAATTTGGGGAACTTTTCTCTGGGCCAGCAGGTTTTGTAACTGGGCAAGAGTTAAAAATGGTGGTGCTACAATAAATTGAGCAGCTCCTAGGAAGCCTGTAAAAAGTATTTTCCCCAATAAAGACACAGTTTATGTGACTGAATTTTTAATTGAAACTGAAAGTGAACAAAATGCATATGTGATATAACCACGAAGGAAGTTTTAAGGTTACTATGATTACTTCTTTTGTGTGTTCACTTATTTTAATTTTGGGTATGTTTACTTCTTTTAATTTCATGTCATTTGTTAGAAGTGTCCATAATGTGTGCTACCAAGTTGAGAGTATTAATTTTTTTTCCTTTCTAGGGAAAAATATATAAAGAAAAAAATCTATGAAGAAAAACATGACATACTGGACAATAAGCAGCATCAAGAGCCTCAACAGTTATCCACTGAGATGGCCTTAGTTCAAAGTGGTGAGGTTAATCTGGAACATCTTCCCTGGTGTCTGCACTGTGGACTTTCTTATGCAGGCCTCAGATGGATGTCAAAATGTGTCAAAGATTGGAGTAAGTACATGAGGTATTAATACAGATCACCAGAGTCATGTGCACTTTCAACCTGAAAGCTGCTCAGAGCTCATTTCTATTCACAGCTCATTTTAAAATTCTGAGGAATGAATGAGGCCAAAGTTATGCCCCATAAATGGACAGCCTATCCATAGGGCTAATTTTCTTCCCATCTAGGCTATAATTCCATATGAAGAGTGGCTTGAGGAAATGTCTCTGATAAGTGGTTGATGACACATAATGGGAGTGGTGGGAGATAAGGAAAGAACGGAAAAAGGACAGATTATATAGAGGATAATGAGGGGTGGGGAGGGGGCGGGAAAGGAAAGATAATAGAATGAGATAAACATAATTACCCTATGTATATGTCTGAATACGCAAATTGTATGATTCTACTTTGTGTCCAACCAGAAAAACGATAGTTGTACTCCATTTGTGTACAATGAACTGAAATTTTTAAAAAAAGCCAGCCAAAAGTTTAATTTATTCACAAAAAATAGATCCAAACTCTCAAAAATTATAACCCATAATCTTCTGTTGTATGATATGACTCCCTGAAAATACATTTTATCATATAATAATATTCATCTCATACCTGCTTTAGCTATTAGGTTCCCCCCACTCCAGTTCCTATAAGCATTTATGTTGGTAACAACTGGTTCCATACAAGATCAGCTGGGTGAAGGTGTCAAACTGATGGGAGGTACAAGTGGAAAAGTTGGACAGCAAACACTTACTATTCTGAAACCTATGGGTAGTTGCAGATTCAATGTGTAAGAGGCAGTGGGAGAGTTGAGTTTAAGGGTAATTCAGATATACTGACACAACAGTCTAGGAAATTTTGAAAATAAGAATCATTGACAGTTGAACTATTAACGGTATCGTACATTAACATGTATAGCTCACTCTTAATTGTCTTGACCCCAAACACCAGAAAGTACCACTGTCATGTAGCAAAATGATAAAAAATGAATTTTAAAGCATAGCTAAACAAAGTTACACTGTAGCCAGAAACAGAATTGGAGAAGGACATGTATTAGATTGTGGGGAGAGGGTAAAGGCTCTGGACATTTTAAGATAAAGCTGCCAATTCAATTAAATATCACTTAAAATCTTCCTTTTGAGACCAGCCTCTTTATCTTGAATCTGACCTTCTCCCTGGGTGCTTGTGTTTAAATTGCTTATTGATACCCATGCATGTTAAAGTTACGACTAGTATATGCTTGACTTCATATTATACATCAGGCTGGTGTGATACTTCTGACCAAATCCTAAAGAAATGAACATTGGGCACAGACTTTAGCAATAGGGAAATGATTGGATTTAACTGACTGTGCAGTACAAAATTATTTGAAGAACAAAGAGGATGCATAGTTTGAAAGGTCAAGTTTAAAAGAGAAGTGAGTATTGACAGTTTTCTGTTTTCCAGACTAGGCGAAGCCTCTGTGAAATGTTATTCAAAGTACATAGGCAAAGATTTTAAACCACTAGAAAGAAAATCTTCACAGTTTGTCTTGACTCTCAGATATTTTAGACAAATTCATTTCAACAGGGTGGGAAGCAGGAAGAGAGAAAAAGGTAACAATATGTGAAGAAAGGGCCTAAAAGTATCATCTGTTCATTTGATTTTGTAATTAGTGTACCACTATTTCTGAGTTCATGCCCCTATCAAA
>JAJEJO010052745.1:179535-191908 GCA_020662805.1 Glaucomys volans | reverse complement strand
GAATTGCCAGGACCTAATCTAGACTCAGCCCCTCCTGTAGCACCTACATATTGTCTTCATGTTACCAGCAATTTCCTTCCCTCCCAGATCATCCATAATGTAGCATGCCTTTCTCTTTGAAAAGAAATGGATTCATTTCCAAATCCTGCATCATCTCCTGTTTTCCTGACAAACTTTCCATAATTTTCATCAAAATGTCCCCAAGTGATAGGGGAAGAATTTCAGTCAGCATTTCTCAGGCTAAACCTTATATGGATTCACAACGTTTGCAACAATACTTTAGAATTTCATCCACACTGCACAGCAGCTCACAAAAGTTTGTGTTTTTCTCCAAATATTATTTTTCATTTGGAAATAATGTTTCCAATTATTCACCATGAAGTAGAATTACTTCTTTAAGAGAATGTTCTGGATATATACTGCAGTTTTCCAGATTCTCTGACATGTTACTATTGGTCCAATTTGAGAGGCACAGACACACAGTAATTCTTCAAACTTTTGCCATGATATGAAGACACTGGGAAGCAGATGCTGTTCTCTGTTATTATGAAATTACTTCAAAACACTCATTTGTCCATTCTCTTTCATCCATGGTCTCCAAACATGTCTGGAGCTTTCCTAGCCCAAGTCTCTGTTCAAACTGTATCCTTAATCTGAAATACCTATGGTTTCTAGAAATGAGTCCTCTATTTGTCCTTCAAGGAGGAGTTGCAATGCCAGCACCTCAGTTAAAAGAAACTGCATTTCCCTAATTTAGAGAGGCAATCATTTCACGCAGTCTTCTATCCTTCCTACTCTTCTGCATAGAGTAGGTATCAACTGAATTTTCATTGATGTAAATTATTACCATAAATGTTGACATTAATGTCAGTCATTGATGTTATCATATAATGAATCTGACAGCCACCACACTTTTCCTCTCCCAAGTTCTTTCTCAGGAACACAGAAAACCAGGCACCAATAATAGTATTATAAGTTCATTAACTTCGCAGATGAAGAAATTAAGGCTAAGTGCAGTCAATTTCTTAGGCAAGATCACACAGAAATAATGAAAGCTTTTTCATCCAACTAGGGAGAAGTCAGGTGCAGAGCACTGGATAGAGCAACTGAAGCACTGGACATACTGGACATACCATTGCAGAATGATTGACAGTCATGTGAACATAAAGGTGGCCAAGGATTATGGTCAAGAAGCATAGTAGTAAAATCTACATCTTACTTGCAAGATTATAGCAATTCTCCTCCCATCTTGGTCACAGACATATAATGGAGTCAAAACAAATTATTTACACTTTTTCTTTGTATCTGTTTCTATGCTATAAAATGGAAACAGCAATGCCCATACAAACGAATTATAAAGATAAATAATGGGATTAAAGTTGAAGAAGGACACAGAGAAACTGCAATGATCAACTTCTCAGAGGAAAGTATATTTCATAAGAGTAAAAACAATACCTGCTTTTGGTGGCTTCTCAATCTAACTGCACCAAATCCTAAAACAATTTTGAACATGTGTCTTTTCTTTGACACTTTTCTCCCTTTCTAACTCTTATACAAATATTCCCAAACCAGATGAAGAGATTGGAATCTTTCTGTAATTTCCATCTAATGGTGCTGCTCTCCGGTTGTCAGCGTAGTGCCTGTGTCTGAGCCATCCTGCTGTTGTAGATAGAATGTTTGTATCCCTCCAAAATGCATAGGTTTCCAACACCCAATGAAAAGCTATTTACAGATGGGAACTTTGAGAGATAGATTTTGATAACTTAACAAGGGTAGGTTACTCATGATGCAACTAGAATCCCTATAAAAAGAAACTAGAGAGCCTGCTCTCTTTCTCTTAACCATATGAGGATACAGAAAGAAGGCAGCAGTTTGCAACCCAGGACAAATCTTTCACCAGGAGACAAATCCACTAACACCTTAATTACATACATCCTTGCCTCTAGAATTATTGCAAATAAATTTCTCTAAGTCCATTCAGTCTACAGAATGGTCACGCATCACTAAAGAATGGGCATACAGCTGAAAAGTGCATCATTGGGTGATTTAATCATTGAGTGGACAGCATAGAGTGGATCTACCCAACCTTAGTGTTTAGCCTACTACATACCTAGATTACATGGAACAACCACTGTCATACATGCGATTCATCACTGACCCAAATGGCACTACGTACTGCATGAATGTGTTACATTGCACCAGCTCAAGCAGACCAAAACACTGATCTAAACCTCAGAAACCAGTTCACTTTGCCATGTGATAATTTTTTTTTCTACTTTGGAAATCATAGAATTGATTAGAGAGAATTGACTCCTGTTGCAGTCCACAAAAATCAGATGACCTCACAGAGAACACCTCCAGAATGTGGACCTTGACTGCACATGCCCAAGTGTTCCCCTGTCTCTAGGTTCAATTGAGATTAGCCCTAAAAGACAAAATAACAGTATTTAAAATGCACATAGAATTAAATTAACATCAGTCTTTCCAAAGATGAATTAAGCAAAAATGTCCAAAGTCTATATGACCTGTGCTTTCTATTCGTATAGATAGATCTAAGTGTCGAGTCAAAGTTTAATCAAAGATTGCTCAATGAGCAAAGACTCCTAACTAGAGGGATGAGATGATTCAAAAAGAATTACAAGCTATCCCAACATATCCACCTTACAGTAAAGATTGTCTGACAGTATTTGTAGTTTAACAATTAAGGTTTAAACAGTCAATACACTCCAGTCCACATGGCCGAGGTAATGCATTTATCTCTGGGTGCAGATGATAAGTTCAATGATTATTCAATCAAGAAAGCACACCAGGATTTCAGGAGAAATAATCTCAAGTCCACTATAATTAACTTGAAAGAATTACTCATCTGTAAATAGTGGTACTCTAAGTAGAGTTACTTATTCATTCAGCAAATGTTTATTGAGTACGTACTACATGCCATCAATTGTTAGCTATACAAGGCTCAATGAGAATGAAATGAGAAGAACTGATAAAGACACAATGAAAGTGAGACATTATTCAAAAAATAAAACAAGCTATGCTAAAGTACTAAATACACAGGTCTCGGAAAATAAATGAATTTATTCCTAGGTCATGTCATGGGAAAGAAACATAGAGGTAAAATTTTTATCTTGATTGATAGACAATATCAATTTTCCTGCCTCCCTGGCATGATAAGTGGTACCCAGATACGTTATTTATGCTTTTATTCCCGTGTGTATTCACAGACATTAGCCAATGTTATTATGCAGTTCTCTAGAACTCTCTTCCAAATTATGACTCGGAGACCTATATGGTTTCCATGTTGAAACTTCAGTATCACAGGTTCTTTGCATTCATCCATATAGAAAAGACCCTCCAGTTCTGAGTTCCCTTAGAACAGAAGTGACTCATCACTGCCAATGTGTTCCATTGGTGAGAATGTATCAGATGATTTACCTAGATGCATATGGTTAGGAAAAGGTAGGGGCATATATGACTTATCTCTGCCCTGGGTATAAGGTAGTAAGTAGGTGGCTAAGTGAGAAGTGGAGGAAAGAACAGTAGACAGAGAAAAAAAAACTTCATGTGCAAAGTATTTGAGGTCAGAAATTCCTTGGCCAGTTACGAACTGTAAGACTGTTGTGCCTAGAAAGCAGTGAACGAGGAAGAGAAAAGATCTATGCAAGGTTGCATAACTATGAGAGAACAAAAGGCAGACCAGACATGAGTGCACCAAAGTAATACCTTGGGAATTTGTGTATCCTGCCAAAGGAAAGCTTTATGAAGTTTTTTAACAGAATAATTACATGTTACATTTTTATAAGAATCAACGTTACTGCTTTCAGAGAATGGATCAAAGAAAGGAAGAATGGTTATCTGGTCAGCTAGACCAGGTGAGAAATGATGGTGTTCCCTGATGGATTAGAACCGGCTGTTTTGGATGAGTGTGTTGTCACTTACTGAAATGAGAAAACTATGTACTTGATAAAAACAGGTTTTGAGAGTAAATCGAAGTTGGATATCTTAAGTCTGACATGTCTTTAAAATATTCAAATGGAGATGCCATGGCAATCAAGGCACATAAGTCTAAAGCTGAGAGGATCATTCCAAGCTTAAGGTATATGTCTGAGAATTGGTAACAATCAGAGGAATTCACATCCAGGGAATGAATTAAATCCTCTGGAGAGAAATCAGAGAGCCCTGCCACTTCAAAGTTGGTAGAGAAGTAGTAGAACTCAAATGAGGAGAAGATTTAATGTGTTATCCCAAGAAAGGAAAGTGTCTAAACCAAGTTGTGATTCACTGTATTGAATATGGCTTATATTTCAAATAACAGGAGAATTAAAAAAAGTTTTTTGGGGCTGGGGCTGGGGGTCAGGGGTGGAACGCTTACCTAGCATGTGTGAGCCACTGGGTTCAGTTCTCAGCACTGCATATAAATAAATAAAAAAAGATCCATCAACAACTAAACAATTTTTTTAAAAAAAGAAAGAAATGTTCTTTGGGTTTGGAAACAGAGTTCAAAATGAGTTTCAGCTGAGCTGTAACAGAAGCAGCCGAATTGGAATAGTTTCTAAGTGACCAGCATATTGGATTTCAGAGAATCAGAAGCAGTTGTTCCTTCTGGATATTTGTCTATGAAGAGCAGAAATATGGTGGACCTAGCTTATGTAGGGTCAAAAGAAGGATTCTAGTAACAACTCACTTGTGTGACCCTTCTCCTGTAAGCCTGAGAAATACTAAGCAAGAGAAATAAGAAGGACATATATTATGTGGGACTGTTTTAGGACCTTTTCTAAGAGTACAGCACTTTACCATTTCTAGACAGTGAGGCAGTCAGTAATCCAGAGCTGAGTTTTCCAGGCTCTCCCACAGATCCTTTGTCAGAACTTCAGCCTCCCTCCTCCTCCCAGACCTCCCTTTCCTAACTTGAGGGCCAGTATCCTGGACATGCCTCTAGACTCTGCACCCTTCACACCTTTCCGAAGGCTGTTGTCTTCTTTACCAGGTCCTATCGGCTTTGAGGGCAGTTTGAACTCCTTGAAAAAGATCAGGCCACAAAGGCCCTGCTAGATGTCAGGCTCTCAGCCAGACAGCAGCTCTCCGCAACAGAGTCCTTCTGCTACATCTTTTTGTGGTTCAGAAGAGAGAAGACAGATGACAGAAGCTGATGTGACGAAAGCTCAATTGAAATATTAATTGCTGAACTCCATTAGAGCTCCACCAACCTCAACTACCTCCTCGTGAGCTAGTCTCAAGGGCCGTGTTCTGCTATCTTATGACTAAATCAAGTGCTATGTCTCTGTTAGTCCTTATCATCTCCAATCTCATTCAACCCTTCCCATGACTCTTACAACAGAGGCCTATGGCTCAACTTGCCTAACAAATCTGAACACCAGATGGACCTATCTGTGCTACAACAGCCCATAATATACCTTATCTTATTTAGGGTTTGTTTGTTTATGTTTTTTGTTTCGGTACTGGGGATTGAACCCTGGGCTACAACCCCATATTCCCAGCCATTTTTATTTTATTTTTATATTTTGAGACTGGGTCTCACTAAGTTACTTAGGGCCTTGCTGAATTGCTGAGCTGTCTTTGAACTTGCAATTCTCCTGCCTCAGTCTCCCAAATTGCTTGGGTTACAGGTGTGCCACAGAACACCTGGCCTCTTACCTTGTTTCTTTACATTGCTGTTTGAATCAGCAGAACCAGACATGAGGAGGAAGTGCTTCTGAATATGAATATCCTCCTACCATTTTTATCCCTTCCACATACGTCTTCTATAGAATAAAATTGTCTTGTCTCAAGGTCTTGGTTTTGTTATTTTCTGCTTGTGATTTCAAAGAAATAGAATCAAAATCACATTTTTGCCTGATCTGGAAATGCTGGAGAAGTACAATAACTTTACATAATAATTTACTCTTATTCATAGGATTTTGATCTTGGTAAAGATGAAGTTAAATGAATAATAAAGATACAATTGAAGCCCCACTTAAGTAGATATGAGGTAAATCCTATATGTTCAGCATAAAAAGAATGTACCAAATGCAGTCTTGCCTAATTGTCATTATCTCTTTAGTAAGGCTATTATATCCCATCTCCTTTGCACAGGCTCTTGATTTCTTGCTCCTAACTGTCCATAGTTTGCTTTTCTCAATAACTATATTAAATTAGATAAATTAAAGTCTAACCAAAACTAATTTTGCATAATATCCCAGTCCATTTGTGCAGTCTCTAAAAACCTCTAAGCTATTTCTCTAGGCAGTAGGGTAGATAATTATTTACCCTCCCAGCAGCCTCTAAGGCACTTCTGATCCTATGTTTAGAACAGAGAATGATTCCATTTGATTAAGAGAAAAAAATGCCCACAGCTTTCCTAAGATAACATGAAAATTCCAGCCATCCAAGGGGACTGTATAATTTACTCTCTGCAGATTCCATCAGATCCTGAAATAATGTGCAGTGATGCATAGGCACATGGTCATTATGCCCCAGATTTCCTCATTTAGGAAATCAATTCTTAAACGTTGGGGATATGCAAATTCAATTATTCCTGAACTGCAGAATGATAATCATGCACTGAAAACTGTATTAGCATATCCATGTGGAGCAGGCTTCTCCTTCCCCAGGGTTTTCTGCCACCTGTTGAATTAATTCAGCCTTATCCCTAAGACATCCATCAGGTTCCACATATGATAGGGGCAGAGTAACTTAACCTGTTGTCAGAAGAAACAGCAAAGAACAAGAAAGAGTCACATCTCAGCAGAATACTATAGAAAAGAGGCAAAAACTGGAACAAATGCTTAGCCATCCAGTCACCAGATATCCCTGAATAACACACCTTGGCAAACAAGGTCCATTGAAATCTAATTAAGAAGTTTCTCTTCAAGTCCACTGGGGATCCACACAATGACACAAGAACAGTGCTTAACTGGCATGGTGCTTGGTAAGCAAGCCCGTGGGAATTAAATTCTTTCTTATTGTTCTTTTGAAATATTTCTGAACCACAGGGAAATTCTATTGTCATGATTCTTAAAATGAAGAAGTAAATTTAATTCTCAATTTGATTTTAAGGTAGCCACAGAGAAAAATATCTTATATTGTATTTATCAATCCTCACAGGCACAGATTCTTCAAAAGTGTCTTGGGATAGTGTCCTGAGTGTATGAATGTATACACACACACACACACACACACACCACAGAAAGAAATATGTTGGAGAGCAAGTTATCATATATATAACATATATAAATTTTATCATAGAATATATATTTATAGATTACATATATTATTCTATGGTATATATCACATAACATCTCCTGCCTCAAAGAATTATCACAGGGTATACTTCTCAGCATCTATCTCAATTTATTGCAGTAATAAAATCCAGTTTCCTAATCTTTACTTCTAAATAAGGTATCTGAATTGCTTCCCCCAAAAGAAAATCTTCCTTATCTTCACACTCTTCCCAAGCTCCTCTACTGTAAGGCACCTTCCTTCAACAAATGATGAAATATACCTAAATAGCTACAACTGAATTCAAACTGCTGCATGATCATAGGAACAGGAGGACTGACCATCCAAATACCCTCAGGGAGGAGCCCCATGACCCACATGCATTCTGTCATACTCTACCCAGCCACACTGTCCTTCAGGAATCTGTTACAGGAGTTTGCAAATGCATCTGTCACATCCCCAGGGGGAGGATTTCATTCTTCTCCAGTTATACTGTAGGGCTTGACACTAAACTGTCAACTCTTGAAGTAAGAAACAGTTTCTCGTTGCTCTTTGTATCCCACAGGTCAGGCACATATAAGGTGCCCAATAAGTGGACAAATATCTCTAGAAAGAATTATTTAAGAAAACAATTTTTATTTAATGAAAATAATAAAATAGACCCCCTTTCTCTGTGGAATCACCATGGCGGCTGGGACCCTGTATACACATCCCAAAAACTGGAGGGCCTTCAAGGCCCTCATTGCTGCTCAGTACAATGGGGCCCAAGTACGCGTACTCTCCGCACCACCCCATTTCCACTTTGTACAAACCAACTGCACCCCTGAATTTCTCCGCCAAGTTTCCTGCTGGCAAATTTCCAGCATTTGAGGGTGATGATGGATTCTGTGTGTTTGAGAGCAATGCCATCGCCTACTGTGTGAGCAATGAGGAGCTGCGGGGAAGTACTCCAGAGGTAGCAGCCCAGGTGGTGCAGTGGGTGAGCTTTGCTGGTAGTGACAGTGCCTCCAGCCAGGACCTGGGTGTTTCCTACCCTGGGCATCATGCACCACAACAAACAGGCCACTGAAAATGCAAAGGAAGAAGTGAGGCAAATTCTGGGGCTGCTGGATGCTCACTTGAAGACAAGAACTTTTCTGGTGGGCAAACGAGTAACACTGGCTGACATCACAGCTGTCTGCACCCTGTTGTGGCTCTATAAACAGGTCTTGGAGCCTTCTTTTCGCCAGGCCTATCCCAATACCATCTGCTGGTTCCTCACCTGCATTAACCAGCCCCAGTTCCGGACTGTCTTGGAGGAGGTGAAACTGTGTGAGAAGATGGCTCAGTTTGATGCTAAGAAGTTTGCAGAGAGCCAGCCTAAAAAAGACACCCCACGGAAAGAGAAGGGTTCACGGGAAGAGAAGCAGAAGCCCCAGGCTGAGCAGAAAAAGGAGAAAAAGGCAGCTGCCCCAGCTCCAGAGGAGGAGATGGATGAATGTGAGCAGGCACTGGCTGCTGAGTCCAAGGCCAAGGACCCCTTTGCTCAACTGCCTAAGAGTACCTTTGTGTTGGATGAATTTAAATGCAAATACTCCATTGAAGATATGCTCTCGGTGGCACTGCCATATTTTGGGGAGCATTTTGATAAGGATGGCTGGTCCTTGTGGTAGGCTGAGTACCGCTTTCCTGAAGAGCTCACCCAGACCTTCATGAGTTGCAACCTCATCACTGGAATGTTTCAGCGATTGGTCAAGCTGAGAAAGAATACCTTTGCCAGTGTCATCCTCTTCGGAACCAACAATAGCAGCTCCATTTCTGGAGTCTGGGTCTTCCGAGGCCAGGAGCTTGCCTTTCTGCTGAGTCCAGATTGGCAGGTGAACTATGAGTCATATACATGGCGGAAACTGGATCCTGGCAGCATGGAGACCCAGACGCTGGTTCAAGAGTACTTTTTCTGGGAGGGGGCCTTCCAGCATCTGGGCAAAGCCTTCAATCAGGGCAAGATCTTCAAGTGACACCTCTTGCCATCGCCTAGCTGCCTGCACCTGCCCTTCAGGGAGATGGGGGTCATTAAAGGAAACTGAATATTGAAAATAATAATAATAATAATAAAATATGTTGTGATGACCTTACTAAATTTATCTTCTTCATAAATAAATAATTTTATATCATGATAATTCACAGGTATAGAGAAATAAGAGGTATAAATATAAATGATTTTATATCATAATTCACAGGTATAAATGAATACAGAGCATAAATATAAACTCAATATCGTCTATGTTTGTATATCAGAAAAGAATATAAAAATGTCATTTAGGTTGGTTTTAGAGAAGAAGTAAGCTTTCCGATCTTAGTTTGTTCTGTCCTTTTTCCATGTCATCATCACGGGTGTTAAACCATTATTTCATGTTTTCTGCCATCAGCACTGATCTTTTCTCATTCCTTTCAAAGCAACCATAATTCTCTGAGCTGCTGCCTCTACCTCCACCATGGGGTTTCCATTCACAGGGACACTTTTATGTCCTACCATCCCCTGGTCTGCACTGCCAGGTTTTCCTATGCTCCTTCAGATCATTGGTTATACAAAATGCAGGGGAACCTCTGTGTGATGAGAATTGCGCCTTTCCAAGTACACAAATTTTAAATTTTGCGCACATTTCTTTTAAATTCTGTGTTCATCATCTTTTCCCTGAACAAAGGATAGCATGAGCATGAGATCAAGACTTTTTTTTAAAGATAATTTAAAAACAGATTTTGTTATCTAAAATAGGCATAAGATTTCATGACAACAGAATTAATGGACACCCAGGTTTTATTGCAAGAGAAGGGAAATTTGTATGTTCCTTTATCTGTCCTATAAACATATTCAGAGAGCATGTTGGAGAATAAGATAATAAAAAGTTTTACTACATACTTTCCCTACCTTCAGGTATGGAAAAAGAGGATAGGAAAGTTGAATAAGAGGGAAGCCCTAAACCTGGCCTTCCTTCTTGAAGAAATATCAAAGACAGGAGGAAAGAAATGGACCACAGACCTAGATATAAATGTTGAAACTCTAAAACGTCTACAAAGAAACAGGAGAATATCTTCTCATCCCTGATGTAGGCAAAGATTTTGAGATAGAATTCAAACAGTACTCACTAGAAAAGAAAAAACAAGAAAATGATAAACTAACCATGTTAAAACAAATGTCTTGAAAGGTCCTGAAGCCTCCCTTGGCTTCCGTGCAGTTCACAGACCCTGAGCAGTTCCTGTGTCATGTGTAATAAAGCAGACAGCATCACAGCTAAGAGCCAATGACTTCATGTTGTGACAGAACTTGACAACAGAGCTAATGCAGAATGAGATGGCAGATTTGGACAGGATCAGAGACCCTTGCAACACCTGAGAGTGCTGTGGTCATGAGCTTATCAGAAAAAACCTTATGGATCCCTGACTGGGCTGAGAAGGCCAATATTCAGTTATAGCAAATGACAGGTCCAGCAGCAAACATGAGGAGAACACCCAGAAAGAGGACCAGGTAATGGAAAAGGAAATTGATCGAAGCATGTAGTTTTTTTGCCTTTGTCTCCACAAATAGCTTGGCAGGTGGAACCAGCTCATGCAAAACCCTGTGTGCCAGAAGATTCTGACTTCATAGTGTGTACAATGATTTGGAAAGATGAGATGAAAAAGTGGAAGGCTTAACTGAGCACTGATATGATTCATGTTTGACATTTGGAAAAGATAACTGGAGAACATGTAGAGCAGTATTTTCCAAATGGTAGATCTGAACCTAGATCAATGTAGTAGATAGATCTTGACCAGAATGATTTTTAAATGAATGGAGATGGCACATATCATACATTATGGGCTTAAATATTATTTTGTGAAAGTTCATTTCAGCATGCATTACAAGTTTGTGTGTGTGCATGCAAATGGTTCATTAAAATGTAAATTTTATTTCTTAATATAGATGACAGTGACTGAAAAGGAGAATGGATTGGAGAGACAAGTGTGGTGTTGGGGAGAATAGTAAGAAAGTGTTTACCATATTGGAATCTGAAAAAGTGGTTTTTATCTTGTTTTGCTTTTAATTGAATTAGAGGAAAGATTTTACTTTGAGGTTTTTTATTTTTTTTCAACCCAGCACCACTTTAAAGTGCTTCAATTTGCAAGTCTATTCTACATCAATCAATAGTCTCCAAGACATGAAACTTCAGTTCACATTTAAAGGTGTTTTTCCCCTTTGATGTTTACACAATCATTGTGTACCTACACAATAGGTATGTGGGCACACCTATGATATTCAGGTGACACGACGTAAGAAAGCTAAACCTTGGATTCAGGTTCCTACTCCTGTCCAGCTAGCTGTGTGACTCTGAGCAACACTTTCAGCCTCTCTGACACTTCAATGAGGAGACAGAACAGTACCATCTGTCCCAATATGATATGTTCAGTATGATCTGTTTGGTTTCTTGCTACACTTAATAGTATATAATTCTATTTGGCTAGTTTGTTCACGAACACAGAACTTAGTTATGTGAGATTTAGGATCAGGACTCATAGCATTTGTGTTGTTAACCCATGGCATCCATTGAGCTAGGCAACTATAACTGTCCAGTGTGCCAAGAAATATAATTGCAATAATCATATGTCCCAAGAAATGCTCCCAGAGGGGTGACTCAATCCTATAATCTCTGCTTGCAATGTTATTGGCATATAATGCTTGTTCTTATGTCTTTTACACCCACACTGGTAATAACTTTCTTGAGAAGGGAAGAATTTCTTAGTCTTTAAATATTCACTGTAACACAGTGGTGTATTTACAGTAGAAGCAGATATAACTCTCCGCAAAATACCATGGTGTAGTTTGCTTCTAGCTCAAACCTCCAAACAACTGAGCCACAGGAACATAAAAACTTTCCTAATGGGTTGGGAGAATGATCATGGAGGCTAAGATTTGAAAGAGTCAACAGGCTGGAGGAGGGTCTGACATCACTAGGTAGTAAAACTCTTTCCACTGTTTTCCCTAGGATTTCTCCTTTAGTGATATTTACTTGACAAAACAAGCATCTAAGAAGCCCAAGAGATCGTGACAGCTAAATGGCTGAGACACTATGCACAGTCTTCAGTGGTCTCAAAATATCAAAAACATCTTAAAAAGTGGAGTTTAGGGCATGGATAC
>JAJEJO010052745.1:130772-169365 GCA_020662805.1 Glaucomys volans | reverse complement strand
TTTTTTTTTATTTTTAATTTTGAGATAAGGTCTCCCTAAGTTGCTTAGGGCCTTGCTGGGTTGTTGAGGCTGGCCTTCAATTTAGGATCCTTCTACCTCCGCCTCCCAGGCCTCTGGAATTACAGACATGCACCACTGTGGTTGGCTACTCCCACCCTTTTTTCTCCCTAATCACTTCATCACTTCCAAAGTATAGATGGGGTCCTGGCCATGAGGGTTAAAATGTATGATTTTAAAATCCACACTGATCTTGAAAGGAGAGGTTTTTATTCCCATATTAGCAAGGGAACCGTTGTTCAAGATATTACATCATTTACTATAAAGATCATGCGACGAGGTTAAATGTGTGTATTTGAACCTATAACTGTCTGACTTTGAGCCAAGTTTCTCTCTTTGCAAATAGCAGAAAAACTTCTTCAGTGCTGTTTTGCTGGGGGTAATTGCAAGAAAAATTAGGAAGTGCTCCCTGCCCACTGTAATGTTACAGCTTAAAATAAAGTGGGAAAATTCAATAAACACCAACTCCACCAAGCTATTTGCCTCTAATTTTAGAATGCCTACAATAAAACAACAACAGTAACAACAGAAGTGACTGCTGTCATCACCTGCACTGTTGGAGTGATGGCTCCACATTTGTAAAACAAGGAAATGTGATGATTACTCAAGGACTGTGCTTTTTATGCACAAATTGCCTGCCTGCTTGTGATAAAAGTGAACTGACAGCCTTTGGCTGTTTACACATAAAATTCAGGACCAGAATGTCCCTAGTTAAAGACAGGCCGCTCTACTTTTAGCCCAGATGCATTTTTTTTTTTTTCCAATGCAAGAACAAGAATTCTTTAGGAGTCAGCAGCTTCCGCCCCTCTTGTGGAGCTCTCTCACACTTTTTTCTAGCTTTATTTATGGGGTATCACCTATGAACGCGAAGTGACACAAATCATAAGGGTAAATTTGCAAAAAACTGTAAACATTTTTGCCTATTAGAAAAACCAGCCAGATCAAGAACGGACAATTAGAAGGACCTAAAGCCCTCCCTGAGACCCATATCTGTCATGACCCCTCATCCTCATTAAAGTGAAACACTATTGTTAATTCTTCCACCTTAGAGTAATTTTAACTCTTATGAACGTCATATAAATGGAATCACACAGCATTTACTTTCCTGCATCTTGATTTATTTCATTCAATACCATATATGGATGATTCATTAATTTGCATTGCTATATTCTGTTCCCCAGTAGGAATATACCAGAGTGTATCGATCTACTCTACTATTGTTAAATATATGGGTTATTTCACGTACTCAGCTATTTTGAATAAACCCACTGTGAATACACATGTCTTGTTCAATGAACATATGCAAACATGTTTCTTGGGTTCACACCCAGGAGTGGAGTTGCTGATTCATAGTACATGTGGATATTCACCTTTAGTAAATACCTCAGATACTTCCATCAAGTGCAAATATCTTTTTACAGTCTAGCCAAGAATTTAAGAGTGTTCCTTGAACTTCCTATTCTAACCAACACTTGACATTTCCAGTCCTTTTACTTACTTGGTGAAATAAATTTTAACTTTTCTAGCAGAATAGTAGCAAGTCTCACTACAGTTTTCATTCTAACCCATGAAGACCGACCAAGATGTTCCAACTTGGCCCTAAGTTTGATTAAACTTTAGAGAGTTTTCTTCCTCAAGATAGGCCACAGAACTCCTCTTGCTTGGAACATTTCTATCTCTTCTGATCTACTTCCAGTCTCCTGCCAGGTTTACAACCCAGGAATATCTTTCTCAAAAGTCTGGGAGCCATTCTTGACCCTGTGATGATCAAGATGGTTAGACTCCAGAGTCTCTGTGGGAGATAGGAGCCTGACTTCCTTAAGTGCCCATTAGCCAACACAGAATGCCTAATTACACTGACCATCCTCTCCCTCTAATGTCCTCTGATTCTTTTCCACTGGCTCACCCCAGTGCTCAAAACTCTCCTGTCTTCTCTTTCAGTGGAGTTGAGTTAAATCTCTCTCCCCCACTGTAATACTCTTGAAAAAACGTCTTGCCTATTTGCCTCCATTCAGTGCAATCTTTCCTTGACATGACTAAAGAGGTAGAACACTTCTAAATGCATTTGTTGAACACTCGGACACCTTTTCTCCAATTTTCCTATTGTCTCGTTAGTTACAATTTGTAGGTTGCTCTTATTCTCTCTTGGTTTTCAGTTCTTTGTCTATTAGCGTATTTCCTCTACTGCACTGAGAATTGATTCTCTAAGGGTCAGTTGCAGTCATTTGCTTCTGGATGTGAGGCATTGCTAAAGGGAAGGGGGTAGCTGCCAAACCTCAAGGGACTTAGCAGAGTTGGTCCTACTCTACTAGGAGACCAAGTTGAGTTTCCAATATTCCTTACAACTAAATTCTAGCCTTCTACTTTTCACATCATGAGATCATTCCCATTTTCTCGTCTTGTTTTGTTATAAAGCCTCTACTTGGCAACCTTGCACCCAGTTCACAGTCACTATCAATTGCATTATCCTGAACTTGTATGTCTATGAGTCTTCGATGAGTGGCTCAGAGCCAAAACTCTATCTGCTGGAGTAATCATTTGTTTGCTGTAGGGAAACTGGTTTTCATATGAGCCTGGTGCCCAAGAGTAATTAAAACGTGTATTTATTTTAGAGCATGGAGCCAGATTCAATTAAGATTCTTCATATAGATGTCATTAATTAAGAAGTGAGTTGTCTTACCTAAAATCTGGTAGAAAAACAAGTTAAAATCAGAAGCAGTTATTACCTAAAAAAGAAATACAATTTTCCCTTTATACAAATTAAAACTTGTCCAATTTATAATAAAAAGGAATACAAATCAAAACAAAACATATCATTTCTCACCTATCAAAATGGCAAAACTTCAAATGATTAACAAGCATGCGTCATTCTGTTGGTGGAGACTTGAAACAGGTATATTCATACACCACTGGTGGTTGTAAAAAATGCAACAACTTCAGTGTTCTTTCAAGGGGAAATTGGCAATGTCTGCCGTGTGTGTGTGTGTGTGTGTGTGTGTGTGTGACAAAACATATATATTTACTCTTTGGCACAGATATCCCACTTCTGGAAATTTTCCTTAAAGTTTCACCTCTACAACCAATAACAAAATATTGGATGGAATTCACAGTAATAATTAAAATATGGAAAGCAAACAAAAATAAAACAACCTATCCTTAGTAAAATAGTTTGAATAAATTGCATCCACATAGTGGAGTACTTCACAGCCATCAAGAATGAAAAAGTTTCTTTATAAATTGATATGGATTGTATCCATGGTGCATGGTGTATTTTTAAGTGAAAAGATTAAAGTGTAAAGGAGTACATATAGTACACTATATCTTGTGTAAGAAACATGACAAAGAAACTATATATATTAAAAAGTATATATAGTTGGGTATAAGGTAGTTCAGTGGTAGAGTGCTTGCCTCCCACGTGTGAGGCACTGGGTTCAATCTTCAGCACTACATAAAAATAAATAAGTAAAATAAAGGCATTGTGTCTATCTACAACTAAAAATAATTCTGAAAAAGTATATAGTTGATTAATGTATTTATTTATGTGTTATATATTCATTATTATTAATCAATTTGATTAAAAATACAATATTTAAACTATATATATTACATATATGAATGTGTATATTCTCTTTTATACTTTTTTTCAAAAGTAAACATAGAAGGCTAAACCAAAATCTAATGATAACAGTTGCATATGGGGATATATGGGAATAGGTTAGAAAGAATAATTCCGGGAATGAGATAACTCTGAGTTTAGCGTGATATATATTTTAATGTTTGAATCACATAAATATTTAACCTATTCAAAAATAAAATTAATTTTAGAATATGAAAAGGAGCACCATAAAATTGAATACAAACAGAACCCAATGAACTTAATATCTATCACATTAATAAAAATAAATGCACAGGGGAAAATAATTAATTGAATAATTTTTTAACATAGTAACTTGACTTACAACTCTAGTAGAATATATTCTTAAAATAACAACAATTAAAAAATCACAAAGAAATCTTGAACTTGAATTAATGTCTAATTTTTAGCATTGGTATTGATGTAGTATTTCTAAAAATGGGATGTGTTATAGATGAGATGGAACAAATAATATATTGCAGCAAATCTGGTTATCATTCAGAAAAGGGAGTTATGGATATGGAACAGATGGAAGAGGGTCTGGAAAAAGTTGTAACATTAGAATCGAATTATAGGTATTATCATAAACTCAAAATAATTTACAAAATATTTTTCCTAGTTTTGTATAATGAAAAAACCTAGAATAGAGATGGATAAACTTTTTTTTCTGTAAAAAGACACATTGTAAAATGTAGGGCTTTGTTCGCAGTGTATGTGCTGTTGCATATTCTTTGAAGTGGTTTTGGTTTATTAATTGTCTCTTTAGAGTTTTTAGTTTTTGTTTGCTTGCATGTTTTTCACTGCTGTTGGTTTTTTGCCAATGCATTAAGTTTTTAAAAATAATTCCTGTTCCTAAGCTGTTCAAAATAAACCACAGGCAGGATATTGTCCTTAGGTGACTGTTGGCAGATCCGAGGCCTAGAAGCAAAGACACAGCAGTAGCAATGGGCGTACCTAGTCCTCAGTTCTTGGTTTCTAAATACTATTCAGACCTTAACGGATCCAGCCTCTTTAGAGAAACAAATAATTCCAGGTCAAGGACCCGTACGGCACGAGATAATCAAGGGACATCTCCTTTAGAAAGAAAAAAAAAATCACCAAAGACAGACAAAAGTGTTAAATTTAGTATAGTTTGAGCATGGTGATATATTATAATACACTGGGGGTGGAGGTAAGAGGGGGAATCTGTGAGTGGTACTCAAAGGAGAAATGACAGAATTACAAAATGACCATTTGGCTATTCAAATGTGATTATTAATTCAGGCAGTGATAGCAAACAACTAATTTAATTTTGTTGAGAAAGCCATAAAGTATAATCCTCCAAGGTAAACCAGAACTCCCATAAGAATAAAGTGAATATGTATCGAGAATGTTAACCTAGAGAGACTGGAAGGACCGCAGAGTAGAGGAAGTCTGCATTTCCAGTTGCTCCATGGCTTGGAATTCAAGTAGCAGGAATACTGCTTCTTAGCAAGGTGCTGGCAAGCTGTGAGACCCTACAAGTCACAGGGTACAGAATCTGCTTCCAAGCTAAACAGCCAAGAGACAGGGCATCTTGCTCAACAAACATCAGCTATACTTAAAGAATGGAAGAAACAAAAACCCCGAATTAGGAACCAAACACTAAGTAGGAATGGCCAGTGGGGGAGGGGCTCATCCCATGGACATTAATTCCAACAGCAAAAGGAGAGAGAATTAACACAGAGGTTGTGGATAGCACATCTATGAGGGGTCTTGATCTAGATCACTGTGGGATTCTTTGGTAAGAGAAGGTTGTGCACTAAAAAGGCCCACACATAAGAGCGGGAAAAATCCACACCAACAGAAGCAGAAAACCAATACATTAAATGTGAAAAAACAAGATAACATTAGGCCTCCTAGGGTTCATGATTCAAAAGCAAGTGATTCCAAAGATATTGAAATCGATGAAATATCAGATACAGAATTCAAAGGAGTGATAAATAAAAATGATCCATGAATTCCAAGACAACACTAAAAAATAACTGAATGAATTAAGTCAGTCAGTACAATTATAAATGAGAAATTCAGGAAGGAGATAGAGATATTGAAAAAGACCCAAATAGAATGTATAAGAAGAATATATAAAGAACTCAAAAAATCAACACCAAAAAGACAAATAATCCAATTAATAAATGGGGAAATGCAGTAAATAGACACTTCTAAAAAGAATATAAATGGGCCAGGCGCGGTGGCGGATGCCTGTAATCCAAGCAACTTGGGAGGCTGAGTCAGGAGGATCGAGAGTTCAAAGCCAGCCTCAGCAACTTAGCGAAGCCCTAAGCAACTCAGTGAGACCCTGTCTCTAAATAAAATACAAAATAGGGCTGGGGATGTGGCTCAGTGGCCGTGTGTCTCAGTTCAAAATCCCTGGCAAAAAAAAAAAAAAAAAAAGAATATAAATGGCCAACAAATATATGAAAAAATGTTCAACATTGTTAGTAATTTCAGAAATGCAAATCCAAACTACACTAAGGTTTCATCTCACTCCCATCAGAATGGCAGTTATTAAGAAGGCAAATATTAAATATTGGAGAGGATATGGGGAAAGAGGAACACTTTTTCAGTGTTGGTGGGATTATAAATTGGGACAACCACTATGAAAATCAGCATGGAGTTTCCTCAAAAGACTACGAATAGAACCACCATATGATCCAGCTATATCACTCTAAGCATTTATCCTAACAAATTTAAGTCAGCACATTATAATGATGCATATATAACCATATTCATAGTAGCACAATTTGCAATAGACAAACTATGGAACTAGTTTTGGTGTGTGTTAATGAATGATTGATAAAGAAATGTGTTATATACACACAATGGAATTCTATTCAGCCATAAAGAAGAAGAGAATTATGTCATTTCTCAGGAAAGTAGATGAAACTTGGAGAATGTTATGCTAAGCAAAATAAGCGATACTCAGAAAGTCAAGGATCATATCTTTTCTTCCATATGTAGAAGCTACAGAGGAAAAAGAGAAGGAAAGGTGGGGGAGGGATCTTATGAAAATCAAAGAGAAATCAATAGAACAGTGTAAAGGGACCAGAGAGAGGAAAGCAGTGAAGCAAAGGGGAAATACCAGGGGAATGATATTGGCTAAATTATCTTGTTATTTTGTGTGCATGTACAAATATGCATAAATGAATTCCACCATCATGTATAATTATAATGCATCAATAAAAAAAACAGAAAAAGATTCCAATGTAACTGGTTAAAAAAAACTGTTGAAGAATAGTCATATTGTTTCAAAGTAACCAGACTCCTTATTATATTAATAAAAAAAAAACATAATAAAACTGCTATGGAAAGATCTAGACAGAAACAACCTGAACTAAAGAATCATCTGAGCATCATCAGCAATCCAACAAACTGTAATCCCCTGCTGATGGGATGTGATGGGAAATCCAAAGCATCATCTGTGCAGTATTCTTGCAACAAGTATCTAACCTGAATCTAATCGTGAGGACAAAGAAATAAGACAGAGATGGAACATTATAAAACATAATTGATCCAAACATTTCAAATCAAGTCAATGTCACAACAGCAGCATGAACGGGCAAAATTGCACTAGATTATTAGGAAAATAGAATAAGATTTCACAACAAAATGCAATGGTGATTTGCTTGGATCTGACATGGGCAAGAAGAGTAGCATTTATATAGTACATTTTGGGGGCAAATGAGAAATCTTAAATATACTAAACTAGTATAGTAGAGTATACTAGCTCACATAGTAGATAAGATTACAGAGTGAGTTTTAAAATTCTTGTGTGTACCAATGATATTGTGGGTAATTAGGAAAGTGGTCTAGCTCTCATAAGATATTGCTGAATTACCTAAGGATGATGTGTCAGGATATATTCAATTTACATCCAAATGATTCTGCAATATGTATAAATATCAATGTTTATGATTTTATTCAGCTTTTTCACTGCTGTGACCAAATGATCTGACCAGAACAATTGTAGAGGAGGAAAAGTTTATTTGTAGGCTCATGGTTTCAGAGGTCTTAGTCCATAGAAGGCTGGCTCCATTTCCCCAGGTTTAAAGTGGAAGAGTATGGCAGAGGGAAACAGCTCCCATTGCGATCAGGAAGCAGAGAGAGAGAGAGAGAGTCTCCACTCTCCAGACACAAAATATATACCCCAAAGCAGTACCCAAATTCCCACCTCCTCCATTCAGACCATATCACTTCAGTTACCACTCAGCTAATCCCTATCAGGGGATTAAATCACCGATTGGGTTAAGACTTTTACAACCCAATCATTTCTCCTCTGAACCTTCTTATATTGTCTCACATGTGATCTTTTGGGGGACACCTCACATCCAAACTGTAACATATATTTATAGAAAGAAAAAGGGACAGTGGTAAAATATTACAGTCACTAGCAGTAACTCCAGATAAAGGAAATCTGGGGATTCTTTGTGGTTTTTATTTTTCAACTTTATTGTCAGTTTGATAATTTCAAAATGAGAACAAAAGGAAGAATGCTTCTTACACCACTTGTAAAATAATATAAATTTGATGTTCAAGAAGAGTTGTACCCCATTTGTGTACAATGAATCAAAATGCAGTCTGTAAAAATTTTTAAAAAGAATCTAATGACAACAACAACAAGAGTATTTTAGTATCTAAAAGAAAACTTTATAAAGCTTAAATATAACTCAGCAGGAAAGAAATAGATTATGTCATATCCATGTGATGAGATAGGAAGCCATGAAAATGTGAAGTAAATCTTTATCTATTGATGGAAGAAAATGTTATATATGACATATGGGGGGAGGAAGGAAGGAGAAAATAAACAAATTTGGGTACAAGAAAGTGTGGATGGTGATCATTATTCCTGTTACAATACACAGTTTCTGGAAGACTATACAAGAAATTATTTATGGTGATTTTCCCTGGAGAATGAGACGGGGTCAGGGAAAGAATTTTAATTTTCACATTTCATATTTCATTACTGTTATAATTTATTTATCATGAGCATATTATCACTGTTATAATAAAAATAAGTCTCCAATTCCACCCACCAAATAAGTGTCAGGTCTTACTCAACTGTATAAAATTCTTAAAACACTAAAGTGAAACCATATCTATTCTTTACTAGTTATTTTTGCTTTGCTGATATATTAGGCAGGCTTTGGTGTTTGGGCAAGCTCTATAGGGTCAAGGACAGGTGTGGTTATACTTAGGTTTGTGTCATTAAAAGTTGATGCATAAGAACAGACCATGATATTCTGATTCTGTCTGATCAGATTAAATGTCATGAACATATTTCATGTCTAGATTCTGCGGGTCTTAAAAATCAGAAAAGTAAGCATTGATTTCACCTTTACCAGTTATTGAAAAGTCTTTGTAAACTGCAAATCTTAGTCCACATGTGTATTACTTTCACCTCCTTGGAGTCTTAGCATAATTCAATAGTCAGAGAAGTTATTATGATCTCCATTATTTACAAATCAGGAACACAATTCAGAGAGAGAAAGGGACTTGTGCAATATTGAGTTCATGATAATGATAACAACTTTTTCCTCAATGTTCTTGTCTCTCCAATAATTTGAAGTCAACAAATAAGAGTATCAGAGATATTTTCATCATGGAGACCACAGCCTAAGAAATGTGGGAGAGGTTATACTCCTCATCTGGACTTAAAGGGGATTATGAGTCCCCTGTCAAGCTGATTTCCCTTTGTTTACACATTCAGAATCATACCCTCAGATGGAGCAACTAATTTTCAACATTTTCTAAGGGTTTGTAGGACATCTTAAGAGTTTGTATGCCAAGAATAGCACAAAAATTACAAACGTCACAGATTTGATGGAACCTTTTATTCATTCATATGTGGATAAAGTCCAGTGAATCAAAAAAAAAAAAAGTTTAAGCAAACAAAGTCAGGTGGTCAAGATATTTCATATTATGTGCATGAGTCAATAACATTAGCTAAGCCAGAGACAGTTAAGCTCTGAGAAAGAACTGCTGGGACTATGATCAATATGTTACCTCTGACATTTGCAAACACCCTTTAGAATCAAAACACTATTTTAAAATCTTTTAATGTCATTTTATGAAGTTGGTTTGCCCTTTAAATGTCTTTTCATTCTGCCTGAGAATTAAATTAGTTTCAGGGAGGATCCCTTTTTGATTATTTGAACAGCAATTGGGGGGTAAGAAAAAAATATAAAGAAGAACACTCTTACCCTGCTCGTAATAATGTATTGTCATTGTGACTGCCCGCCTCTCCACTCTTCTGCTTTCTTCTCTTAATGATACGTGAAAGGTAGTGACAACTTCCTTCTCTGATGGAAGTCCCCCGCTTGAGAATCAAATAGAACTGGAGAGACATCCAGATAAGGATCTTATGAGTAGGGCTTTGAGAGATCCCTGGCACTTAGGAGACACTCATTAACTGGATTCCCAGAGGTATATCCTCCCTCTTAAAATAGTTCTGCAGACATAAATATCCATCTAGTGAACACAGAAAGGTACAAGACCCTTCCTGGGTGTCACTGGAGCTATGGAGAAGCCAGAAATAAGTGACAAAGGTTGGAGATGTTAGTTATCATGGGTTGTGACTGAGACAAGCACAAGCACAAATGTGGGGGGAGATGAGAGATGAGGGATGCCAGACCCTACATCAGTGCACAGACGTTGCTGTGCTGTGGCAGTACGGGATACCTCTCTATTCGCAGCAGAATCCAATATAGAATTGAACATGTCTAGCCTCTGAAGGATGAAGCCAACAAAGGTCAAGATAAATTAGCTGAACTTCTTTAGCAAAATAAATCAGTGTGGTTGGCTTGCAAGACAGGCTCCAATCAAGACCCAGAGCTCTGCCTTTTAAGTGCACAGCTAGTACTAAGCCTCTCAGAACAGAAATTCTGGGGAGTCACCAAATGAATAAGAGTCAGAAGTTCCAAAACCAAGACAGAATCCATATCTAAGCCAACCACCATGATGGGCTGTAATAACTTGAAGTTTCCTCCAGAATCTCAGGCTTTATTCTGAATCCAGGTCTTCAGTAGATAATAAAGCAGTGTGCCTTGGGGCTGAGGTCGTTTTGCTTGAGTTGCTATAATGACAGCTTCTCTTTGAAAGCACAACCATGGAGACATATGGATGATGACTACAAGAGAAGTGAAAAACTGACTGCTAGCATGTCTTTAATTTCTGCTTAGAGACAAGTTCTACTGCTCTTCAACTAAATGGTTTATATCTATCTATGTGCATCTGCACTCCCCAGGTGAGCATGGTGAAGATCAAGCCTTAACTGGAATCCATGCTAGAACCAACATAACCCATAACATTTACTATAGCTACTCTACTGGGTCAAAATGAACATCTAAGTGTCCTCACCTATTAAGATCACACTCAGTGTCAGCTCTTTATCAATGATAACCTTAAAGATTAGTCAATCACCATCCCATTTGCCTCCTTCTCTTTGCTTATATTTTGATGGTTTTGGGCTTTACAGAAAGGATATTTTATTAAATTTTTTAGCAAGGATTTTTTTATTACATTTTTTCAAAAGCCTGTTGGTCAGTCAAATATGAAACAGAAATACAAAAACCTGACATTCGATCTTTCAGAAGTTTTCTGGTGGAATTTTTAGGGTCTTCTAAATAGAGAATCATGTCATCAGCAAATAGGGATAGTTTGAGCTCTTCTTTTCCTATTCATATTCCTCTAATTTCTTTGGTCTGTCTAATTGCTCTGGCTAGAGTTTCAAGAACAGTGTTGAACAGAAGTGGCGAAAGAGGGCATCCCTGCCTTGTTCCAGTTTTCACGGGGAATGCTTTCAATTTTTCTCCATTTAGAATGATGTTGGCTGTGGGCTTAGCATAGATAGCCTTTACAATGTTAAGGAATGTCCCCACTATCCCTATTTTTTCTAGTGTTTTGAGCATGAATGGGTGCTGTATTTTATCAAATGCTTTCTCTGCATCTATTGAAATAATCATGTGGTTCTTGACTTTAAGTCTGTTGATGTGGTGAATTACATTTATTGATTTCTGGATGTTAAACCAACCTTGCATCCCTGGGATGAAACCCACTTGATCATGGTGCACTATCTTTTTAATATGCTTTTGTATGTGATTCACTAAAATTTTGTTAAGAATTTTTGCATCTATGTTCATTACAGATATTGGTCTGAAATTTTCTTTCCTTGATGTGTCCTTCTCTGGTTTTGGTATCAGGGTGATATTAGCTTCATAGAATGAGTTTGGAAGAGTCAAAGAATTACAAATCTCCCCAAGATAAGTGAGGCCCCCTTTGACTGCCGGCAGTTCAGGACGCAGGGAGGACCCACACTGAACCGACTAATATGTTGAAACAAAGAACATGAAAAGTTCTTGATTCTCTCTTACTGTTATATATTGATTAGGAAATTAAGGCTGGTTCAGGGACAGAATAATCTGTCCAAATCTCCATAGTCAATTAGATAAGAAGAGAGTGAAATTTTCCTGATTTCATAATTCTCTACTCGGATTATTATGTTGTCTTGATCAATTTACACAATCCAGGATTCTTGAATTTCAGCTGCCATCAAAGTCAAATACATTCAGCATGTCTCCTATTAATGAGAGTTTTATTTAAAAGAAATGACAAGAATGAAGGTAATCCATCCATTACTCCAAGACCTCCACTATTAGAACATCTTTATGCCAATGATTTGCCTCTGAGTTCCCCATCATTCCACACAGTGCCTTTCAAAGTATGGCTGCCTGGCTGTCTAAGGTTTGCCTCAGCCGCACTCAGAACTCTGAATAAAATTGTAAAACAGTAGAGCACAAGACTTGGAATCCTCAGAAGTAAGTTTATAAGTCTAGATTCTGAGGCTCCATGTCAGTGTGACCAGATAAATCACTTGTGTCAGTTTCAATTTCATCATCTAAAATAAGAGAAACTGTGCAAGAGGACAGACCCAGTAGATGTATGTTCACCTATTACATGGTCATTTTAAGTGGAAAAATATGTACTCGTAATAGTTCTAGAAAACAGGAAAGGATGCCATCGATGCACCAGAAAATTGGAGAAAATTCTAGTGGGTAGAAAACAGATAAAACAAAGTAATAGGGGAAATGGAAGAAAGAAAACCACAAAATAAAATGCCACAAGTAGGAATCACCTTTAAAAGAGAGCCTCAAACACACTTCAGAAACAATTTGCCTATGGCAAAGTGGAAACCTACTTGAGCCAATCTTCAGGATAATTAAGTAGCTTTTTGGACAGAAGAGCAAAGGTCTTCTCAGGTCTTCAAATGTCTTCATACTCCATGTTTAGAGAGCCTGTGCAGCAAGAAGATGTCAATAACACCAGGATGAGCTATTTTCTACTGAAAATAGACAATTTGCATGACTTCTGGAATCTGTGAGAAAAGCATAGCAAGACAGAGACAACTAAGGAACTACACTCAGAGAACCAGAAGAAAAACATGAAGTACTTCTATCAGAGTTTAAAAAAAATAAAAATAAAAACAAACACAAACACACTTAAAATCTAATCTCCAGAATAAAACATTTATTTGGGCTATTGTGGTCCCCCAATCACAGATCTGTCAAAGATCTCTACCAAGATCTCTACCTGGACACCTTCTAGGGAAGTTGCTTATTAAAACACTCGATTGCATGCACAGACGTCAAAGTCAGTTCTCCCATCCAAGAAAAAGTGGTGTTGGAGAAAGAAAGTTACTCGAAAAATCCAAGCCTCCTGGGTATACTAATCACTCTGTCCTTGTCTGGGTGTCCACAAAATCAGACTTAGGAACATGAGTACCAGGTAGTCTATATGAGAGGTGGTTGCCGAAAGCAGATGTGAAGAATAGTAAGAGTAGAACAGGACAGAGCAATACAATTCAATAAGGAAGGGGTTATTTGAGGTTGCCATTATAGGCAAGGACTGCATCCTGCTGGGTATCTCTTATGAACCGTGTAATACACAACACAATGGTGCCCTTGAAGAACAGAAGCTGAGGTATTTATTCATGACCCTCCTTCCACCATGGGTGGGATTGCTCCTGAAGGCATTACCCACCCTGTATTTTCATGCTTTTATGGAATGAACTAGGTAAGCCCCACATGGTTTCAAAACTTGGGAGGCAGAAATGCAGAGAGAAGTGGCAAGTAATATAGGCAGGTCATTGGCAATATGAGAGCCCTGTCCACCAGAACAACCAAAACCCAAAGGGAGTCACAGGAAATGGCAAGGGACAGACGAAGTATCTGCCATAGTCATTCACAAAAGAACCAATTGATCATACAAAGGATCCTGCGATAGTTAAAGAAAAAATGTAAGATGAAAAAGAGAGTCAAAATTTAAAAAGAAAAGAATACCTGGCCCCAGAAGTTTGATCAGAGAATTTTTAAATTATTCTAAGTATTTAGAGAAAGAATGAAAAACTGTTCCTTAAAATAAAATATTAAAACAAAAAGTCTTTGGGAAAAGGAAGCAAAAGAGAAAAAAAGAAACTTTTAGAAAATTAAATATGCTATTATAAAAAATGTTTTACTGAGTAAAAGAAGAGAGAGTACTATACAGCAAGACTAAATAAGAAAAAATTTCCTCAAGCTTAAAAAATAGCACATTTCAGGAAAACTCAAAAAACTAGCAACATGGGGGCAGGGTAGATCTTGACATTGTAACAACTCAGGCAATTTCAAAAGTTCTAGAACAAAGAGCTTCTAGAGCTAGAGAGTCAAAATAACCAAATTTCTCATGAGCAAGAATGGATGCTAAAAGACAAAGTCGTATTTTTAAAAATTTCTGATTCTTAAACCTTGAAATAAACACACAGCCAAACCATTAAAGAAGTATTTTAATGATACGCTTGTAAGTCATGCAAGCTCTCATAAAACATAAGAATCAGATAAACCATGTATAGGGATTTAGCTTGACCCAACTGCAGCCATCTTGAATTGTAACTGCCATGATTGACCCTGAATATCCCTGGTCTGTTTTTCCTACAATCCAAGCATACTATAAAGAGACAAACCATTAGAGTGGTATATGGAACTTTATAATCTGAACCCTGTAACATGTAGGATGTCCTTGATATTAGCTTGGAATATACCAGATACTTTCCTGCTTGGATGAAGCCACTCTTGTTCTGGTCATTTTGTAATCCTCCTTCTGACCCAAGTCACAGAAACCTATTTGTCTTGCTTCCTCCCAAGACACACAGCTCTTCATAAATTCTCAATAGGTTACATTTTCTGCAATCTTAGATCTGTGTGCTCCTTTGGTCTCAGGGGACCTTCCAACCAGTTCTCATATATTGGGGACTGTTTTTTTCCAGAACACCATGTTTTAAAAGATACCTCTCAAAGAGGTACTCCAGGAAAAAAGAGTAATGTAAAAGGCAGAAGATAACATGAGCTACAAGAAACAATGGCACTCAATAGAACCTTAAAAAATTCAAACAAATAAATAAAGAGAAAAAGGAAAACAGAAAATATTGGGTCTTGACATTTGAATGTTCCGGGAATGTCTACGGCAGGACTTAATGACAGGAAGTTTAAAGTCCCCTTTATCAGACCAATCACTTGGTTAAAAATGAATAATAGTTGCATCATCAAGATTCTGGAAATACTATGTGAGGAAACTTCAATTTTGAAAATCAATCTATATTCAAAATATGAAAAACAGCACCATAGGCATTAGAAGAACAAATGTTATGAGTGTTGGACAATATAAAAGCTGTTTTTTTTAAAAAAAATCCCAAAAGTTATTAGGTAAAAGGATGAAAAGAAATTAAAACAATGTTAAAGATTAAACAATGTTTAATCTTTATTCTATTTTTAGTTAATACATAATAATTGTCCATGTTTATGGCATACAGTGGGATATTTCGATGGATGTATATAATGCATAATTATTGAATTAGGGTAATTAGCATATTTATCACCTCACTTTTAATTTCTTAGTGATAAGAACATTCAAAATCCCTTCTAATATACTCACTAAAACTGTTAAATCAAGAAATGCAAATATGAATATATATTTTATAGTTATGAAGGTAATTACATGAAAAGCTAATAGTATAATTGAAAAAACTGAAGTATAGAGGCACAGTACAATAACAGATGTTCCCAAGCTCTTCACCATTTTGTGCGTAGAGTAGATTGGTGCTGTCTAAACTTGGTAACTCAAGAATTCAAGCAGAAATGAAAACATTTAAAATTTTAATGGGAACTACCAAACAAATTAAAAGGGAATGCTTAAAAGGTATTTATCTCTGGAATGTGGTGCTGGAGGTAGAGGAAAGATTGATATTGAAGTTTTTTATAACTTCATTTTAGATGACTTTCAACAACTAGATTTTCCCCGTGGTTAGACATTGCTTTTGAAAAGAAGACTATAATAGAGACTCAAAATCTCACAAGTCTGCCAGCTACAAATGAAGTTTCCTGTCCTCTGTGATGAATTTCTGTGATTCATAACAACTTAACCAGTGTCCAGGATTTGGGAGAACATACAACCTTGTCGTTTCTCACCCCCAAGCTGTGGTTTCATTTTGTATAGCCATCTTAATTCTACTTGTAATCCCCATGAAGTGCAGGGACTTCTGTCATTTCTTATCCTTAAGCCTCTTTTATCTCTGCTGAATGCAGAAGGATTGCTTTTTTAAAGAGCCGATAGGGATAGGGAGAAGAACACAATAAGAAATGAGGAGGGTGTTGGGAATGAAAAGGAAAGACAATGATTAGGTTAAAATAATTAGATATTTATTCTTCCCTGTTGTAACTCGAAGGGATCAACATTTCTCTTGTGGTAATGGGAATTTTATATATCTGTAAATTACTTTAAGAAAGCCTTGTTTTCACTAAAAGTACATCAGATCCTAAAATATTCAATAATGTACCAAATCAAAAATTTATGAATTCAACTTCTTACCTCAGGGATGAGACTGTTTTTAACCTTCTACATTCCTCGAGAGAAGGGGAGGACACAGAACTCAGAAAATACTGAAATGCATAAATGAATCTCTGGGTTGAAGTACAACCCAGCCGGTTCTACAGGTTGGCATTTGAACATGCACAGACATCTCCAAAATCCCATTCCTCACCAGCAGTGAGGTAGAGAGAAATTCGATGAACATGATGTTCAAATCTCAATTCCCTCCATTAATAAAAATATTCTGACTTCTGAATAATCTGGGTTTCTACTCTTTGAGACTATAGGAATTTACTTTTGGGGAGAAAGGGAGGGAGTGAAGAAGGAACAGAGAGAGGAAGGGATGGAGAGAAGGAGGCAGTGGGACGGAGTGGTGTAGCTGGCACCTCTTCTCCCACGTTGTTTTCTGAAAAATGGGAACTAAACCCATGAAGAATCTTCAATCTCATTCTATTCTCACCCTGTATAGCCCACACCTGTCTTCTGCCCCCCGCATACACCCATACCAAGCTCATGTTCCACCTCCACCACTGTGCACAAGAAGTATATCCATCCTAAAATCTCAATGACTTGAGAAGTGACATCACAGAATGGTAAACTAGGAAGCTCCAAGCCCTAGTACCTAGAAAAGCCAAATTCATTCAGAAAGCAAAACAGGGCTTATACCAGGAACTAGAGGGAAGGGGGAATGGAGGATTATTTAACGGGTACAGAATTTTAGTTGGGCATATGAAAGAAAGTTCTAGAGATGGGTGGTAGTATTGCTTGTACAGCATTGTGAATGTACTTAATACCACTCAACTGTACACATAAACATTGTTAGAAGAGCAACTTTTATATTATATGTAAGTTTACCACAATAAAATCAAGTGTAGTGATCTTAAGTTGATATATATAAGGCAAACTTTTCCACTGGCCTCCCTAGAGCTTGCATATATAGCCGTGAAGTTCTACAACAATTAATGTGCCAAAGAAAGGGTTGACTCTCTCTTCTCTCTCTCTCTCTCTCCATATATATGTATATATATATACATATATATATGTTCAAATATAAACATATATACATTTATATATATATAAACATATATATATATATGTTTAGCACCTGTGTCTAGCTTAATTATTTTCCTTGTAAGAGTTTGGAAACTGAAGAAGTACATTTCAGATGCCTTGAAAAGTTGACAAGAAAAAGAAAGAGAAAGGGAGGTAGAAAAACAGACAGAGACAGGCTGGACCTAAGAGAGAATATTATTGTCACACCAGAAGTCTCACAATGAGCTGGAGAATTAGGCAGATTGCATTCTCATTCCTAGCCCTTTGCTGGTGGGCAAGTCATGTACCTCCTGAACACCAAGTCTTCCCATCTATAGCATAGAAACTCATAATAATATCATCGGGTTATTATAAAGATTAAGTATATGCAAAATAATGTAGCACAAGTATTTCACAGAAAATAAAATGTAACCCCTACTGTTCTTGCCATTTTATGATCATTGCTATTCATATTCTCATCTGATAATGTTCTTGTCCTATCCAGAAAATATGTCACAAACTACAACTTGCAAAGACAAATCCAGAGCATTGTTAAAGTTCTCAAGAGAAATTTGATTCTGGAAATCAAGCTTCCTGGGACTCAGCTCACATACTGAGGGGGTGAAGATTCCAAGTGAGTCATCAGATGGAAAAATAAAGTCTCAGACAGCAAGGCAGGAGCAGCAGGTGGCACCGCCAGGGCACAGGCTTCCTTTCATGACATAAGCTGAAGCGTGGCTGGCCCCTCTGCTGCCTCCTAGACATCCTGTGGCTATGTGGGGAAGGGGAAATGAAGGCCTTAGAACTGACCTAGATGTATGTTCCTCCATGGTACCAAAAAGGAGGGGAGGAGGAATAGAATAGAATCATGGAAAGTAGTTTCAAATCTGGAAACCAGGTTCAAGTCATAACTTTGTCTACAGGAGTGTACTGTTAATATGGTAGACAAACCACAGGTGGCTATATATATTTAATTTAAATGAAATTAAATTTAAAGATCCATTCTCCAGTCACACTAGCCCATTTCAAATGTTCAGTTGTCACATGTGGCAAGTCACTGCTTATTGGGCACCATGGCAAAAGAAAAGGAACATTTTCCTCATTGCAGAGAGCTCTATTGGACATTCCTGGTTCATAGTGAACACACAAAAAGAAAACAGATTAATAAGTTTAGCCAGACAAGTTTTCTTGATTTCTTCTGCAAGGCTCTTGGTTCTTGTGTGGTCCGGAGACTATGAAAGGTCTACAAGGGATTCAATTAGAACTCTTGGAAAACTAGCCTCCTTTGACAGATTCTACATCCCTCAGTCAAGACACCACAAGGCAAGACCCTGGATGCCAGGTCATTGATACAGGATCTATTGTCAAGGAAGCCATTTTTCAGTGTGTTCTTTAACCTACAGGGGCCCTCCACAGGTCACCTTAACCATCCACCCTCTTTCAGGATAACATTTCCATTATGCCTAGCAGGTTGGACTCTCTTGGGTTCAGTTCTCTTGATGGAAAAGGTAAAAGAGCTCTCTTTAAGTGTCACCTAAAATTCTGGCTTTTCTTCTCTGGACATTCTTTCTCCAATCAAATTAATATCAAAATACCAGTATTAAAAGATCATTCATGGTTTTACTGCAGGCTAGAAGGTTTTAAGGTGTTAGAATGTAAAATATCAATAAGGCGACAACTTCAAAAACTCCTCAGACAGTAAGAAATGTAGGCTAAAGTTAGAGGAATGGGTTTTAATCAGACAAATCTCAAAGTCAGAACATTATTCAAGAAAATTAACCTGTATTCTTAAAAACATCAATGTCCTGGGGAAATGTGGGATAATTGTTCAAGATTAAAGAAACATACCAAATGCAATGTATGTGTTTTGATTGGATGCTGCTTCAAAGATGAAAGAAACATAGCTGTGAAAGATCTTTTAGAACAACTGAGAACTGTTGATGGACTGCATATAATGTGATGGTGTCGGAGCCATGTTATTATTTTTAATAGTGGTAATGTCATTGTGGTGTTGAAGGAGAATGTCCTTATTGTTAGAAGATGCTACATGAAATCATGAGGATCTCATAGTGTCTGAAACTATCAAATGCTTAGAAAAAAGGCATAAATATACAGAGAATTAAGCCAAATGTGACAAAAAGTTAGTTAACTGCTGAACCTACATGGCATGCAGATGGTCATTGTTTTATTCTCAAACTTTTCTCTATGCTTGAAAATATTAAAAATGAAAGTTTGAGTCATGGGAGAACAAGAATAGATTTCATAAGAGCCAAGGTCTACAAGAGAAAAGGCTTCAAAGAGAACAAAAGCCCAGAGAGATGGAGTGCATCGAGTACTAAATATTGTGCCTAGAAACAAGCCAAATCCAATCACCTTGTTCTATCTAGTGTTTGTTGGGTGTTACAACATGACAAACTTCAAATAGACATTTCACATTCATTATCTGAAGTAATTTTCACAATGTCCCTGAAACCAGAATTATTACTTCCTTTTTGGTTATTATAAAAAACTGAGGCTGATAGAATTTGAATCATTTGGTTAAAGTTATGCAGCTATTAAGTAGCAAACTTGGGGTGTAAATCAAAATTTGTCTAGTTCTGAAGTCCATGATAATTTCCTCTTGTTAATTTAGCTTTAATAGTAATTTTTTCTCCATTAAAATCAGCAGTAAATGAAAAAAAAATGAGTCTTGAAATAATGAGGTGGGGGGAGAGATTGAAAGCAGGAACTCAAGAAGAAAATTGATAATATCTTAGGTCCCAGTTCTTAGGATTATATAGGCAGAATGATCAGTTCTCAAGTTATGTTGAAGCTATGGTAGTCCTTATCAAGGCTACCCCTGATAAGGGGTCCAGGGTGCCCCCTGGACTGAGATCAGCTGTAGCACATTGCCAGTCTAGAATGGGTTGCCACAATCAGCATTCTCATCACTCGAGGAAGAATCAAGGTCATTGCACCTACACCAGGCACAAGTACTATTTCACTCATTATATTGGAATATTTTTCTCTTTCTCTGACAAGCTAGAAACTTCTTGACATCAATTACTGGATCACATGTCTTCATTTCTTTATGAAATAAACTTTACAATAAAATAATTTGGCCAAGAGTCTCTTAAATTCTGAGCATTCTCTTCGAACACCCACCATGAATCATTTTAGCATATTGCCTCTCTTCTGTAACTCTAAGTACAACCTTATAATCCTCTGATCAACAGTTATACCAACTTGGATTCTAAGCACAAGAGGCTAAAGTGTTGATGCTGGAAGCCATTCACATACCAAGAGCTCCTAAGAATGTTAGATGCTTGGTGACTTCCAAGGTGCTCTCCTGGAGGGAAAAGCCTGCCATACATGAACCCTACCTCTCTGTGTGCTTCACCCCTTTCTCCACACAATTGCTTTATTTTGCATAAGCTTGCTTTGCTTCACTTATTAATCCACTGTTAAGTTTAAGTCTGCATCTTCCCCCATTTTGGATTGAGTTTTAAAAGGATAATGACTAAGACTTCTCTCCCTCCACATCGAGCACAGTGCCAAGCATATATTCTAATTTGACTGACTGAATGAACAGGTGAATGGAGCTGAAGTATATTTTGACATTTTAAAAACAGACCACAGAGACCAAGTTACCATATCCTTGTTTCCTAGGGTTGGCATTTCCGTGACCCTTGATCAGGGCTTAAGCAACTGATCCCTTCCATCTATATTATTGCAACAGCCTAAAACTATGAACTGGCACAGATCCATTCTCTATGAAGCAACCAGAAGTCTTTTTAAAAGCACAAATCATCTGATATGGCATATGATAAATTTATAAATGTTTAATGTCTTCATATTGGACTCGAATAAGACCTAACAGAATATGATCTAACTTGAATAAGACCCATGGAATCTTGTCAACATCCTAACTGACCATTAAACCTATTCTCTCACCACTGTCTTCCATATTCATTCTCCTCCACCTACTTTGGCTCCATTCCCATTGTCAGAAACACTCTCTCCCCTCTAGCTATTACGTACTTGCTCCTCATCTGTCAAGTCTCTCTTAAAGCATTACTACCTCAGAGAAGTCATCTTTGGTTGCTTGTCCGTTTGTCCTTTCCTTCACAGAACCAATAAAAGATTATGTTGCTCTTTTTTTACTTGTTTGTTTTCTGTCTCCACTACCAAAAAGTGAACTTCATGAGAGCAAGCACCATGTCAGTCCTCTGTACCTGGTGCACTCTACAGTTCATGGACCACACTTGAGCCTTCATGGCCATTGAAGGCCATTGAAGAGATAGAGTTGTTAGTACATGCCATACTCGGTCAGTGAAGAGGTAGAGAAAAGACGTCTCAACTGAATAGGATAAAATTTGGGAATATATATTCACCTTTAGAAGCTTCTCTTCCTTCCTTCACTAAACACACACAGGAATAATGGTGGTTTATGCCCTAAATAATAAAGGATTTGGAGAAAATATTAATATATCATGCCAGAAGTCACTAAATCCATTCTTTGGCAGTTTACCTTTCCTCTCTTCTAGAAGCTTCATGTTCCTAGGCTATCATTTCAGCTCTTTGGTCAAACTATGGATCTCGTGATATAGGGATTGTTTCGTCTCTGTATTGTCAAGCCTGACTCAGGGTCTTGTCCAGATTAGTACTAAGAACATGTTTATTGGACTGAACAAAATACAAAAATTTTGTTTCCAAAGGTTCCTATTCTAGAGGATGACTCAGTAGTCAAGAAGCCAAGAACCTACAAAAATCGAAAGAATTAATAAGGATGAAACCATGATAATTTAGCAAGTCTTAAATTATTTGCTCAATGTATGGAAGTTCAGATTTCTTTCAAGAGCTCAATGCCTATACAATTTTAACTTGTCCATAATATTTTTATACTCAAAGAGACAAAGAATGATTAGAACACTTACTTTCTGGCTCCAAAGGGGCCTTGATAAGCTATACAAATAAGGCTATTCTAGGTTGTGCTAAAAAAATAAATTGATCCCACTGTAGCATGAAAATGGAGCCCTACAAATCTAAGTAATGTCAGGAAGTAAAGAGCACATTGAATAGGAAACTGATTGGAAGGCCTAAAAAAGAAAATTTGGTTGATTGTAATCCTTATATATGACAGGAGTTGGATTTTCTCAGTCCAATTGTGCTCTACAGGTATCTGACAAGTCTAAACTGCCAGCTTAAAGGAGTTCAATAAATTTCAAGTTGTTTTTATGTCAAAGGGTTGAATTTAGACAAGCTGTGTTGACTAGAAGTTGGACAGCTGGAATTTATAGTTTTTAGTCATTGGAAATTCCAGTGCTGATTTGACAAATATTGATGATTCCTTATTATGGGATTCTGTAAAGTGCAATTCTTTTCACTATTTTATTTGGTACATTTTGCTACTGGAAAAAGCCCTCTTCTTTCCAATAATTTTAAATAATTTTCATAATAAAGAATATAATGCATTGGTAAGAAAGTCAAGATTCAGTGTGGCTTAGAATAAGTTAAACTTGTAATGAGGCTGTTATTAATGTTGACTTTCCACAGTAGCTGTTTTCTGGGCACCTCACAAATTGCATAATTTATCTTGTGTTTCTAAGTTCAATTTACAGGTGCTGCAGTGTCAGTAGCGTGGAGGGAGCTGTGATTACAAACAACGTTGATATATTCTGGTTATGGCATAGGTCAATGCTTCTTCTAAAAAGCCAGAGAGAGCGAAGACAGAAGCCTCCCTTTCATGACACCTACACATTAAGCAAAGCTTGTTTGCTTCTGCCAATAGGTTCCCAGACTTAAGTGCTCCCTTTGGGGAGTTCTCTTCCACCTCCTCTGAAATACGACTCTCAGAGGAAAGTTAAGATTAATAGTGCATCAGATTATGCACAATCTCCTCTCAATATTTCATTTTGCATTAATCTTATAACATTTGCATTTCTGAAATTAGGGTATCTGATGCGTTGGGGTGGGACCCAGAGGCCTCATTTGGGTTAGATTTATTATCTACTAAATGACTTTCTTAGCAAATCTCTTTATCTCTTTGTCTGCCAGCTAATCTCAATGCTCTGTCTTGAGAAGATTCTATTATAATAAAATTTATTATTACTTTTTAAGATTTTTCTACACAGCTTTCAGAAACTTTCTTATTAATAGCAAACACTAACTGGCACAGAGATGTGTAAGGTATACCCCTGTGAACTAATAAATGTGATCAGATATTTTTCATATTCCTTTTATCCCGAAATCCTTGGCTTAGGAAGAGATCCCAATATTACACCCAAAACTCATTTTTAGGCTCAATGAGTTAAATTCCTGGAACAAGGGACTTTGGTTAGAGGTCTATTTCCTGTGTAATCTCAGGCCTGGGCTAAGATTATGGGTAATGAAAATGCAAGCTAGGGAAAGAAGGGACAGGTAAGGGGAACTAAGATGATAGGAAAGGGCCCAGGATTTGACAGAGAAGTACAACTGCAGAAGCTGGAGTAGAATCAGGTTTCTGATTAGTGCTCAACCAGCTGAAGTACTATGTTGTATCCATCAACTGGCTGACTTTACAGATGATTTACAACAGTGAATGTTATATAGCTGGGTGTGGAATTTTGGAACTGGTTGTCACACTGAGAAGTCTGTGACTGAAGATGTTGAAGAACAGGAGCTTAAAACCAATGTGGTAGATGCATTTGAAAAAAGTGGTATGGATGGAAGTAAAGATAGCAATGAAGATGAGAAATGGAAGCTATAATGGACCTGGTGAACTTCAGGTGTGGGAAAGCAGGACCAGGCAGACCTTTGAAAGAACTGAACCACAACCAAGAACATGGGACAATTTCTGGTTCTGAAATAAAGCATTCTAGAATGAGCACATAAGAATATTGGCATAAAATGAATGAATTGTTTCTCAGAGAAGGGCTCGACTTAATTGGCCATATTACTGCTGCCTGAGCATCAGATGCTAAACTCACATCCACCAGGCACTGTACCTGTCTGTACCTACACAGCTTATTCTACCTGCACTACCAGCTACTGTGTGCACCAAGATTGCATAACTCCCTCTGCCTGATCAGGATGAGCCCAAGACAGAGGTATGTAGCAAAAGGAATTTGCAAAGGAGAGACAAACATGTAACAAGTACATGTAACAAGTACATGTTTGTCTATCCTTGGATAGTTCCAAGGGCTAACAAGTCATAATATTGGTTTTCACTGAATGACAACTTTATCCAATAAAAACACCCTAAAACATGATTACTTTACATAATTTTGCATTTGGAATTTAAAAGGTCTTTCAAATATTTTAAATGAACATATTTGATTTTTTTCCTGAAAACAATTAAAACCCTTCCTAGGGGAATTTTCACCTAATTTTAAGTTAAATGTTTCTGCACACCTAAATGAAAACAAAATGTGAAGTGGATCTCACATAGAATGCATGTTTAAAAGGGCCATCACTGTGGGAGCAGAGTAGATTTGTCACAGACATAAGTTAATTACTCTTTGTTTTTGTATGGTTCACAATATGGATGTCAATATCTGTTAGTCTTTTTATTCAAGCAAACATATTTGTGGAAGACAAGTGAGACTTGTGAAAGAAAGAGAGAGATCAGACACAAAGAAAGAAACAGAGACCCTGAGAGGGAAGCTGGAGAGGAAAACAGGATTCATACCTCAGACTGCTAAGAATAATTCCTGTTGTGGTATCATTTATTCAAGATTTTGTGACTGCTGATGGTTGTGACATTCAAGTGACAGAAAGCCAAGAGACTTCTGGTAGTATACCTTAATGGTCCAGCTCTTGCAGTCATATAACTCTGCATTTGGATGAAGTGACAAAATTCAGAGTTCCTTTATGGTCTTTTACAGCAATACTTATTTTAAGAACTAACACTTAGAAAATTGGACTGGTAGAAATCCAAAGAATAAACCATGTTAGTTTTCCTCTATTCCCTGCTGCTTCAAATAGGAAGTTTTCAAGGACAAGAAGAAGGAACAAATGGACTTTGAAGAACAAAGCATTTTTCTATCACTGATGGAGATTAATATGCAGCTCAGACTTTAGGGCCACTTTGGGTTAGAGTCCAGTTTCTCCAAAATGAAATAGTTGCCCCCTCCTGGGAAACACAAGGATAAAGTAGGCAGTCAGGCAGCTACTGGAGACAGCTACTGTGTGCACCAAAGTTGTAAGCACCATCATGCACTCACCCCTCACCACCACCCATACACTCATCAAAGTCAACCCAATGTCAGGGACAGCAACTTATAATGCAGAGTAGTCAAACAACTAAAGGAGAGGAAAACATGCTAAGAAAGCACATTGTCCATGTCCTGGGTTTTTTCACACACGTAATCTCATTTCAGAAAGCCAACATTTCTATTTCTAAGAGACCTATCAGAAATCTTTCTTTCCAGCATCTTTATGTGAATGGCTATGACCCAATAAAATGAACAAAGAACTGGGATTTTAGTAGTTATGGGTTCCATGGACTAAAACAAGTTCCATATCATCCCTCTGCACCTCACTTTCTTCATTTGTAAAAGGAGAAATCATAATCTCACACTGACTTACTGAATTAGGGCAGTCATAAGTGTTAAATGAGATTCTTTTCACCATGTGAATGGTGCCTTGCCAATTCTAAAGATGAAGGTTCCTATTTTCTCCAACCACACTTCACTTTTGCAATATAAAGCCACAGAGAGCAGAGAACTCATTCGTTCAGTCTTTCAAAAATAGTTATTTCCAAGTTCTGAGGCAATGAAAACTCCTGTCCCTAATAGATAAACTATCTTTGGTTCTCTGCTGACTTCTGGGTTGTTCCCACATGAGGGTGCTAAGCACCTAACATGATTCTAAGACTGACCTGTGAATCATGAATTTGCCATGGACAAACAACTCACCAAGTCACCAAATCCAACTCTAATGAGAAATCTCAGTAGGAGCCTCAGCAATTATTTGCTTGTCATTATTTTCTCCTTTATTTTATAATTCCCAGCTCAGAGCATGGTTTGAGAGTAGAACAAATAAACATTTTACCATGAAAATAGCTCTGAATACCTAAGCCGAAACCAAAGTTGTTTTTTGAGAGTAAAACCATATAAGAATATTTGTCTTAAGTCTATGAGGTCTCTAACTCTGTGCTAGGCACCACGAGAAATGCCAGAGAAACACACACACACACACACACACACACCTGTCTTTTTATATAGAATTTTCTTATAGCTTTGGTCCCCTGGATTTTGCCATTAAAAAAATGTCAGCCCCATTTTCTTCATCTTTCACTGAAAGGCTCAACATAAAAGGAGCGGTTCAAAGTGCAAACTTCTGCATATCTATAAAACACATTCAAAGACAATGCCTCTAACCATTATTCAATGACTCTTTATGCAAAGAACCACCAGGGAGTGATTTTTCTAAGCTCAAATTGAAGAAAGCATTGCAGTTTCTCATGAAGGAGAAATAGTTGTTTGTGTTAGAGAGAAGTAACCCATCAAGTTGTGAGGTGTCCCTTTTTCTGTGAAACCAGGAAATCCAAAGCAAAGACTTGTGTTCAGCGTTGCTTTCTTACATTCTTATCACTAATCTGCCTTTCTCCGTCTTTACAAGCCCTTCTTCATTGTCCCTGCTATGTAGCACAAGCAGACACATATTTGTAACATGCCTTGCAAGATAAAATCAAGGATTATGTTACTGTCACAATAACCAAAGCAAAAGTTCAGAGACTTCTGTCAAAGGCTTCTACTGCAAGAATGCTAGATGGTATTCAGAGCCTCCAAAGCCTGTCCAGAACCCCTGTGTGGTCCCTAAATTTTAACCACATTGACTTATTTGCGTATTTCCTAATTGCCAGGATAGTTCACTTCAACATAACTTTGCCTTTATTTTTCTTATCCTGCCAACTCTCTGATATTTGGTCACTAAAGCAAATCACCATTAGTCCATCAAACTGTGCTTCCAATCAGACTTTCTCTGATAGCACTCCATGACTGACCCAGGGAAAATTGGGCATTTTAATTTTTTTGTTTTTAAATCTCCTGAGGTTTTCATAATTCCTCTGTGTCTAATATTTCATGTGTCTATCTATCTGCCTTTTTTTCTTCCTCTAGACTAGAAAGTGCTGGGACTCATGAACTATATCTTTGCATCTTTTATCCCTAAATCTGGCATAGAGTCATACACAGGGTAGTGGCCCAATAAACACGTATATTATGACTGAACAAATACAAAACAAATGAAGAGGGCCTATTGTAATTCCAAGTTCAAAGAAAGGAAACAACAGAGAAAACCAACAGAAGCTTGTGGCAGAGTCTCAGGAAAGAAATATAGAGGAGATCTAATCAGCAGAGAGGAGTGGAAAGTCCTTGAATCATCTGTAGAGATCTCTCAAAAGGAAAGACATATCCATTGGAAAACATCACCATCCCAAGAAACTCCCCTGAAAAGAAGAGCATGATTGGGTGGAGAGAAGCAATCAATGCCTTTCTTTACACCAGTGGGAAGGATGTGGCATTAACACATGTGGGAGCCCTGCCCTATTTCAGAAATGGGACAGGGCTTCCACATGTTGACTCATTGAAACCTCAAATCATCCCTAAGAAACATGGGACATCACTATCGTTATTTCAAAACTGTGCTAAAGTCCTCAGTATTTTGAAAGGTGTTCCAACATGGCAATGGGGCATCTAGTTCCTGGTCACCTTGGATATCTTCACTCTTGGCAAGCTCCCTGTTTCTGACAGAAATGGGGAAAAGTTAACTATTTCTTAAATACCTGTAGATACAGCTAAAATCCCATACTGCTTTCCTTACGAGCTCCAAAATGTAGTGCAGCATTGATAATATATCCAGAAATCATTTTTGAAAAAGCAGAGAGAAAAACAGATGTTGCCCGCTAAGGAGGTTTAGCAGGAGGTGAGGATGCTAAATAGAATGAACAAAACCATGACCTTAACATAAGTGGCAGGTTCCCCTGGCCACTTTCATCTGTTCTTTAGCCGTCTTGATTAGAATCTTTAGGTTAACAAATTTTCATTCATTAAGCAAATATTTATTGCATCTTCTATATACCAGACACTGAACCCATAAAATAACAAAAAGACCAAAAGCCCCAGCTCTCATTTACTTGAACTATTTGTGTGTTATTATATCCAGGGAATATGTTTCTAGTTTTAAAGTAGAATTTCTAGAAGAATCATTCTATTAAATTCTTTCATCCATCAATAAGTGATCAATAGATAATAAACAGTAAACATAACACATCAGATAATTTTGGAGTAGGCTAAATCATAATAAATGTTTTAAGAGAAACAAATTGTTGGATTGGAGAAGGAGAATTAGAGAATGGTACTCTATGAGCATTTTTTTTTTAATTTTATTTTTACAGATTGCCATTTTGATTCATCATACACAAATGGGGTTCAAATTTTCACTTCTATGGTTGTACACAATGCAGATTCACACCATTCGTGTAATCACACATGTACATGGGGTAATGATATCTGTCTCTAGGAGCATTATTAAACAGAGTACTCTCCTGGAAAAGCAGTCAGGTCAGAGGGCTCTGGTACAGAGAAGACCCTACAGGGTAGGAGGAAGCTGGTCCCGTGGGGGCCATGGCAATGAAGACAGTGTATGAGGAGAAGTCAGAGAGGTATTTTAGGAGGTAGGAGGGGACATGGGGGCCCTGTGGGTCTTTTTAGGCCCTCGGGCTTCAACTTCAAGTAACACTGGGAGCAACTGGAATAGTTTGAGATGAGGAGTGACATGATCTGATTTGTACTTTAAAAAGTTCTCACTTGCTGGTCAATGGAGAATAGAACACAGGTGGGTCAAGAAGAGAGGTGAGGAAATCTGTTCCTGTGATTATTCAGGAGAGAAATGACAGTATCTCTGACCCAAAGAACATTGGTACAGGAGGTGAAAAATGGATGGATTCTATAAGGAATACGGAGAATTTGAAGCTAGCATCAACAGAATCAGGTGCAGATTATGAAATAAAATGAATTTAAGGAATTTGTTGCTGAGAATTTTGAATGATGGGGTTGTCAAAATTTGAGAGGGGGAAAAACTGAGGAGTAGAAAGAAGATGGGACATATTGAATTTAGGGATTTTTTTCAAAAGTGGATATCATGGGTATAGAGCTTGTGAAAACATACAGCCGGGTTAGTGTACAACATTCTTTGGGATCTGATGGCTTTTTGGTGGTATTTAAACTTATTGGACTGAGATCACCTAGAAAATACCAACAGATAAATAAGAAAAGATACCCAAGGACTGAGTTCTGGATCACTCTGACCTTAACAGGGTTGCTTCTGAGATATGAAAATAAAACAGTAGAGCAAAAAAATGACATGAAGGGAGATAGAATAGTATAATGGTGTCCCGGGGGCCAATCAAATCAGCTGGTGGGTGAGATCAATCCTTGGATTTAGCAATGTGATCATTAGTGATTTCAGTGAGAGCAGTTCTCAAGGAGTATCTGAACCTCTGTATTTGTGGCAAGTGGTAGTGGCATTGTCAAAGTGCAGCTGAAGTGAGTTAAAAACCAGTGGGAGGGAAAGAATTATAGACAATGAGTTTAACAAATACTTTGAAAAGTTTTGCTATAAAAGGAATCAAAAGAGGGAGGCAGAAACCGGAGCATCATGTTGACTGAGCCTTCATGAAACAGATCAAGGATAGAATTAGAAAGGAAATGGACTTAGGGGGGGAAATGCCTGTGAAATATAAAAAGGAAAATAAACAGAAGTAGAGAGAGAAACTTCTTGCCACAATGTAGATCTGAGACCTATGAAAGCAGAGCAGAAGGAAGGAGATTTGGGTAACAGGAGCCTCAGACTGCAGGGCCACTTGGAAATGCTCAGGCAGGTATGAATACACATCATGCACAACCATGGAAATGAACATTTGTACCCCATTCGTGTACAGTGAATCAAAATGCAGTCTGTAAAAATTAAAAATAAATATATATATTTATATATATATATGAATGATATATAATCATATATATTATATTACATATATTATATATATAATCTATAATCATATATTATATATTATATATATAACATATATTATTATATATAATTACATATATATAATCATATATATTATATTACATATTACATATAATATATATGAATATATATCATTCATATATATATATTTCTTCATATATATATATGAAGAAATTCTCAGGCAGCCTATCAGGGAGTTCTGGTGAAATGACTTCCCTCACAGAAGTCTTGTGATACACAGAAATGGCCAGAGTTTAGTCCCCTTACCATGCTAAGTCACTGCCTTAAGTTGGCCTGAGAAGAACAGAGTTTCAACTCAAAATCAGAGGAAGAGACAAAAACAACCAGGGAAGAGCCTGAAGTACTATGGGTGATGGATGCAAACTAAACATACTCCTCAGAAAGCACTTTTCTGAACTAAGATCCAAGATGCACACTTTCACCACTGCAGTTTAGGTTAAGTAGAGTCAAGGAGATTTTTTTTTTTAGAAGAAAAATAACAATGCTCTCTCTGGATTTACATTGTTCAGCTCCCACAGTATTTAAAGTTCTGAGTTCCAACATATATTCTATTAGCCCAGCATGGTCACCTGTCCCTGAACTCTCTTTCCCCACACAACAAATTAAATAATGCATTCAATGAAAAAGTCACTTCCATTGCTCTCCTTCTTTCAATGATCATGGCCCCTCAATCCTACCTAAATTGGTTATAATTGAATGCCTTCAAACCTTTTGTTTGCTCTCAACTTTCATTATATAAATTCAAGAAGTACAACATGATGTTTTCATTTATTTACTTATGAGTACATTATCATTATACAGAATAGTGGGATGTATTTTTACATATTCATATATGTATACAATATAATTTGGTCAACATTAAGTGCTGGTGGGAGTTACCAGAGTCAAGAAAATTAATCCATCATCTTACATAGTTACCTCTCTTTTTACTTCTTTTGTATGTGTGGTTAAGAGTACCTAAAATCTACTATCTCAACAAATTTCCAGAGTACACTACAGTATTACTAACTATAGCCCTCATGTTATATCACTCTATTTCTTCCTCCCATATGATCATAACTTTGTACCCATGGACCAACATCTCTACGTTTTGCCTACTCCTATGTCCTCGCAACACCATTCTACTCTCTGCTTCTCTAAGTTTGACATTTTCAGATAACATACCTAAGTGAGATCATGTAGTGTTTTTTTTTCTTTTTATTTCTGGCATATTACACTTAACATATTTTCCTCTGGTTTGATGAAAGCCTTTGCAGGATCCAGTTTTCTAAAGCCAAATTATATTCCATTGACAGTTTCTTTGTCCATTCATCTGTTAATGGGCACTGTGTTTCTGTGTGTTGGCTATTGTGAAGAATGCTCCAATGAACATAGAAGTGCAGATATCTCTCTAAGGTGGGGGTCTTCATTTCTAATGGGTACCTACCCAAAAGAGAGATGACAGGGTCACATGATGGTTCTTTGTAAATTTTTTGAGGACCCTCCATACTGTTTTACACAACAGATGCACCAACCTACATACCTACCAACAGTGTACGGGAGTTCCGGTCTCTCTACCCTTGCCAACACTTATCTTTTGTCTTTTTGCTAACAGCCATCCTAACAGGCATGAGGTAATACTGTGGTTGTGATTTGCATCCCCTTGGTGATGATTTGTGATATGAAGCACTCTTTTTATATTTATAGGTCATTCATGTTTCTTTTTTTTTTTTCCTTGCAACACTGGGTATTGAACCCAGGAACACTCTGCCACTGAGTGACAATCACAGCTCTTTTATTATTTTTGAAATTTTGAGACAGGGTCTCACTAAGTTACCCAAGCTGGACTTGAACTTGTGATCCTCCCACCTGGTAGTCCTATTGTTTATTTTTGTTTTTGTCGCCAGTGTTTTTGACCAAAATAATAGTCATAATAATGATTGCAAGGCCAGTGTCATGGAATTTTCCCTCACAGTTCCTTTTCGGGGTTCCTTAGTTCCAGGTTTTACGTTGAAGTTTTTAATTCATTTCAACTTGATTTCTTTGCATGGTTAAGACAACAGTCCCATTTTATTCTTTTGCATGTGAATATGCAGATTAGAGAATAGAGCAGTAAGAACTTGAAGTGTGGTCAAATTTCCTCCTGTATGATAATCCAATGGGGTATACATTTGAAATGCAGATTCCTTTACTCTACTTAGATCTATTTAATCTGAATTTTCTGAGTGCTTAAATTCAGGCAAAAAAAAATTGTATGAAGTTCCCCAAGTGACTCTTATGCATACTAAAACTAGAGAGCCACAGAGATAATTAGAAGTGCGATCGTTCACCCTCCTCTCCTTATTAATGAGGTTTTACATTTCTTTGGTTATTATCCAACCTTGTTGATTTGATGCTGGATATATATAAGCAGTATCTTTTGTTTTAAGAAATTTCCATCTCCAGAGCCATTTGAAGACAATAACTAGGATTGCTGACCACAGGTTGGATCTCCAAAGAGTCTCCCCCACAACACACACAAACTATTCTATAACCCTGTATAGAAACAACTAGAGCCTGTTGTATCTTTATCCTAAATGGAGAAAGTTATAATTAAATGAAAAACATATCAATTGACAAAGAAAGGAACTGGTTTATCCTTTAAACTCATTTTATATAGTACATTGCTCAAAAGATGAGAAAAACTTTCCTAAATTCTGCACCTCAGATTTTATATTGTAGATCCATGAAGGAGGCATACTAGATGAGCAATAGTCTGAAAAGGAATAATAACATCCATTTTTTTCATGGATAAAAATGTGGACTGAAGTTCGTTGAAGCTGTTTTACTCAATGCTTTTGAACTATTTTGTGTATTTTTTTGCTTGCTTGTGGTACTAGCTTTCAGACTTTAGGCAGTTTTTCTAAAAGAGTTATGCATTCTAATTCATTCATCCATCAAACAATTCTTATGATAGATGTATTTTCAGTGTGCCTTGGGTACCCAGAATGAATATAATGACTATATAATACATCCTGAGGTATGAATGAAATTAATGTGATCAGGAGACCCTTTACAAAAAGGTGAGGGTGATGGTAAATCATGAAAGATGATTAGAAGTTTACCAGCCACAGATTATGAAGAAGGACACACCAAGTCAAGGAAAGCCATGTTTACAGGCCCATCAGGGCAAGATTACTGGCCTGCTCAGCAAACAGCTTGCAGCCAGTTTATTCCACCCAGCAAAAACAGAAAAGAAACAGGCTAGAAAGGTATAGGGGGTGGTGTCAAAAAATGCCACTTATGCAGTTTTAAGTTGTAACTGATGGTGTGGAAAGAATCCTTTAAATTTATTTGCTTATTTTTGATTGAAAACATTATGTGTAGTATGGGGTACAATATGAGTACAATATGATATTTTGATCTATGTGTACACTATAGAAAGATTCAATCAAGCTAATAAATCCATCACCTCACCAATTTATCATTGTTTTGCAGTGAGAACATTAAGAATCGGGTCTTAGTTGAATCTAGTATATAATAATTGATTACTTTCAGGATGGGGCAGAAGAAGAAATTGAGCAAAAATGTAGTTTCAGCTAAAGATCAGCTTCTGGCTCATCTGATGGTGTGTGCTCTCATGTAAGGCAAGGAGGCAACTGCTTACACTCCTGCTTCATCCAATCAATGGCTAAAGGTTGCTGAGGTAGAGAGGGGTATGTGCATAGCCTCAAGAGCCAGGTAGCCATGAAATTTGGAATTTTCTGGAAAGATAGTTGTGAGCCATTAGGAGCCAACACTCACAGAAGCTTGGTGAAAGGGATCTGAGTGGGGTTCCAGGAGCATCCCCAGTCTGTGCAGGGTATGCAGGACTCTGCTGACAGTCCAGGTTAAAAGTTTAATGAAAGGTTTTCTCCTATATTCACCCCTGCTTTCCACAAAGAGCCAGGAAACACATGGGAATGACATATAGTAAAATAATCAAGGTTGTGCTTTCTCCCTAGCAGCAAGGATGGATGATGGTAGCATGTGCATAACATGGTAGAAAAAGCAGAGGCTTGTGGTCAAAGAACCATTGTTTTTTAATTTTTATTTCCTTGCAGGCATGGCACATAGTGTGTGTGGTAGATTGCATTGATAACCCTTATTTTTGCTCCTCGCCTGTGTCCTCTTTATGTTCCACCTGACTCTGCAGATTTTCCCACTAACTAGAGGAAGCCTACTTTGCTATCTTTTGAATTTGGACTAATCTACGTCTTGCTTTGATTAAGAGAATGTGACAGAAGTATCAGTGCCCTCGTTCTAGGCCTGCATCTCAAGAGAATTTTGTGTTTCTGCCTGTTCTCTTGAGCTTCTGCCATCATTTCACATATTCACACACCCAAAAATGTCCAGCCTAGTCCAGTGGAGAATGAAAGGCACATGGAGGAGAGCCAGTTCATCCCAGATGTCCCAACCAAGGCCATTCTAGATCAGCCAACAGCCAGCCAACCAACCTGTGGACTCTTGAGTGAGCCCAGCCAAGATTAGCAAACTGATGTAACTGTCCTCCCATTTGTTTCAGACACAATAATCATTTATTCCTGCACACTACTGATTTCCAGTCATCTATTTATTATTGTGACAAGAGGTCATTGTTACAGTAGATAAGCAATAAATGTTTATTACATATGAATCAGTGTAATGTCACCAAAGGGGTAAAGAAGTGCACTATCATGGAAGAACTGGACTGAGGCAAAGAGGATAGATTTAATTCTCCATTCCCACTCCCAGAAGTATGTCTAACCAAGGCCTCTTCAAGAAATCTGAGAATCATGGAGTGACATTGGTGGAGGAAATTACATTGATATATATTTCTACAACATGTTCCCTGCTCTAGCAATCTATAATACCTGAATCTTGGCAAAAGCCCAGTTGGAAGGATGATAAGAGTGTTGGGGTAGATTAGAAATAGAAGAAGGTAGTCATCAGTATGCATAGTGCTCAGTGCTTAGTCTTGAAATATTCTGCAAGTGTTTCTAGCCAGCTGTGCATTCTCTCTCTCTCTCTCTCTCTCTCTCTCTCTCTCTCTCTCTCCATTCCTCCTTAGCTGACAACCAAAGACAATTAAGTGGAAAGACACTTAAAAGCTGGAGCCTCTGAAGCATTCTTTATGTCTTTCTCGGTCTCACTAGTTTCCTGGGCCCATTTTTAATTTGGTCTGGCAGCCACTACAGGAGACAAGGGAGGTAAATCAAAGAGTTACTTTTTATGAGACCTTTGAGACTATACCAATAAGTAATTCCTATGGTTTTTTAAAAATTTATTCTCCTACTGTAGGCAATTTAATTTTTTCTTATATTCTTTCCTCCTGTTGCTTTTTGCACCACCCTCTCTCTCTGGCTCTTGGCTCCTTTATTTCTGTGTAGAATATGGCACAGGTTAAAATACAGACACTCTATGCCCCATTCCGATGGTTAATTTTAGTTGTATTAGCAGCACAGCCCTCATTTTCTTGCTGTGCCTATCAAGCTTCACACTGAGGATATTTGAAAAGAAAATTTTCCTCAGTAAGAGATAATTTTCTACCCAATGACCCACCCTACATGATAACTCTTGTGAGCTTCCATCCATACTCATCAGTTTATATTTTTCCTTCAATCGGGAACTTACATCAAGGAGAAAATATAAGTTTACTTCTTTTTTTTTTCTTCTTCTTCTCCTTTTAACATCAGTGAGGGCTCCGAAGCACCAAGTCAAAGCATGAAAACAGTAAGCAAATAGTTAGTCCTGGCATGACACAATCAAGAAGAGAAACTCTGTGATTTCAAATTTGGGAAAGGAAGTGCATATCCACCCTTTATACCCATGGGTCCCTGCATCTGCCTTCACCCAGTTTTGAATGGCTGACTTCCCTCCTGGCAGAAAACCCCTGCCTTTTTTTCCCCTTTTCCTGCTATTTGTTCTTCATCTGATCAGTTTTGCTTTGTGTCTCAGGACCAGGCTAGGAGACAACAGAACACTTGTGTAATCCAAGTTCCTGGCAAATCCTTCTTACAAACTCACACACACCTACAATACACAAACACACATTAGCATGAGCATAAAGGCTTAAATACTCACAGGAATGGGCACCTTGTTGGCACACTGCCATATCCACAGAATAGAGAGTAGAAAGCAGAAAGACCAAGACCTGAGGCTGGGGCTCACTAGGGATGGGGAAGAGGAGAGAATAGATCCATGCACCCTCCTCCTAGCCCAGCACCACTGGACACTCAGAAGCTGCTGCAACTGTGGTCCCAGGAGAGTTGGCCACTACTCAAGATGGTGACAGACCTTGGCATCAACCACATGGTGCTGGTTCTGCAGAAATGCAGGATGTTAGAGTTAGAGAGAGGGCCAGGGATTCTTCCACCAAGGAAGGTCTGGAAGAATAGGCAAAGTGTAGAAGTATTATATCCCTTCAGGCAGCCCCTGAAGGGATGATGCATGAGTATGTCAGAAGGAAGCTGAAACTGCAGTGGAGACCCCTGGGATTAAAAGATGACAATAATATAGTATTTCTGCTGAGGAAAGCTGCAGGAATTAAGCAGAAACAAGCCAGGAGAGAAGCTATGTGGGCTACAACCAGCAAGGCCATGTGAGCAGAACTATACCAGACCTTTGGAGAGAACATCACAGTGCCATGTGCCCCAGAGGTTGGATGTGGAGCTATAGGACTGGTTTTCCCAGCTGGATTTCAGTCTTGTTTTGATCCCATCCCTTCTTTCTATGCCCCTAATTTTCCCTTGTTAAATGGAAATATTTACTCTTTGTCATTATATATTGGATATATGTGACCTGCTTTTGATCTTTAAAGGGTAAATGTTCATGAGTTTGTCTTGATTCTCTGACGAGACTTTGGACTTGAACTTTTGGGTCATGCTATAACTGCCAAGACTATGCAGACTCCTGGAAATGAACTGAATGTATTTTGCATCATGAAATGGGCATTAGTTTTGTGGGCCAAGGGCAGAATGTTATGGTTTTGATATGAGGAGCCACACAAAAGTTCATGTGTGATACTATGCAAGAATTTTCAGATTATGAGAGGCATAACCTAATCAGATTGATTCACTAATTGATTAACTAGGCAGTAAATATATGCAAGTAGGGTGTAGCTGAAAGAATTGGGTCATTTGTAGGCATGACTTGGGGGTTTATATTTTGCCCCTAGTGATCAGAGTGCCCTCTCTTTCTCTCTCTCCCTTTCTCTCCCTCCCCTACCTATCTCCTTCCTGGCTGTCATATCCTAAGCTACTTCCCTCCACTACACCTTTCTACCATCATATTCTGCCTCATCTCAAGCCCTATGGAGTGGTCTGGCCATGGACTGAACCTCTAAAACCTTGAACCAAAATAAACTTTTCCTCCTCTAAGTTGTTCTTGTCAGGTCTTTCGGTCACAGCAACAAAAAAGGTGACTAAAACACACTTAGTAAATGGGAATATAAATAACACCCCTTGATCTTATAGAAATGGGTTTTCTTCAGTGCCTGGAGTTTGCACAACACCTAGTTCCCTTAGGGTGGGAGATTATGGTAATTTTATCAACTAGAATTTGTCTGATAACTTAGGATCATCTTCAGCCACACCATTTGGTGTAAAATCATGCTGTACTAGCCACTCTGGAAAGCAGTGTGGAGATTCCTTAGAAAACTTGGAATGGATCCACCATTTGACCCTGCTATCCCACTCCTTGGCTTATACCCAAAGGACTTAAAATCAGATTGCCTCAGTGATGCAGCCACATCAATGTTCATAGCTGCTCAATTCACAATAGCTAGATTATGGAATCAACCTAGATGCCCTTCAGTGGATGAATGGATAAAGAAACTGTGGTATATATACACAATGGAATATTACTCAGCTATAAGGAAGAATAAAATTATGACATTTGTAGGTAAATGGATGATGTTGGAAACTGTTATGCTAAGTGAGATCAGCCAATCACATAAATCCAAAAGCC